>JAUMJM010000103.1:0-48954 GCA_033558235.1 Neomorphus geoffroyi
CCTCTCTCCGGGATCGCCGCTCTCTCCGCGATCGCCGCCTCTCTCCGCGGCCGCCGCTCTCTCCGCGACTGCCTCTCTCTGCGCGGCCGCCGCTCTCTCCGCGATTGCCTCTCTCTCCGCGGCCGCCGCTCTCTCCGCGATCGCCTCTCTCCGCAGCCGCCGCTCGCTCTGACGGGTCGAACTTCCCCCCGCGAGCTCTGATTGGCTGTCGCCGCGGTGGACGTCACCGCAGGCCCCGCCCACAACGGCCCCTCTGGCTCCGACCCCTCCGGCCCCGCCCCAAGCCGCCCGCCAGCCAATGGCCGAGCTGGGGCCGGGGGTGCGGGGGAAGACGGGACACATACATCCCCCCCGTCCCCCGTCCCCCACACACGCCCCGTGCCAGGACTTCCCCGGCCTCGCTGCCCCATCGCCCCGGTACGTCCCCATCTCCGATACCTCACCGGACGGCCAGTCCCCCATTGCCTCAGTACCCTTCCCCGCCCTAGTCCCCGGGAAGGACCCCTGCCCCGATCTCCCATCGCCTCAGGACACCCCGCCCCGGCTCCGGTCCCCCATCCCCTGGAGGGATCCCCGTCCCCCTCTCCCATTCCCATACCCCTCGTCCCGGTACCTCTCGTCCCGGGCCCCTCCCCCCGTCCCTCTCCCCCATCCCCACGAGGGACCCACGCCCCAGTCCACATTGCCCCGGGACCGCCTCTCCCAGTCCCCCATCCCCAGGAGGGATCCTGGTCCCACTCTCCCATTCCCAGACCCACCCTTCACCCCTGTACCCATCCCCCATCACACCTCCCTCTGCTCTGGGACTCCCCTCAGCCCAGTCCCCATCGCCCCAATAATACAAGATGTGGAAAATCTGGTTTGAAGTAGGGTTGTTTTCTGTAGAATCGGGTTTCAAACTCGCTTCAGTTCAGAGATATCTAAGTGGCAGCATTTCTGTAAATCATACAGACACAGACTGTTCTTCTGACGGTGTGTTTTTGAAATAGTGCTGTACCCAGACAATACTTCTTATCTAAGAATGTAAGGCTGGCTTCAAAGCTGTAATTGGCAGAGATTTGACTGTTGTGAAGTTCATAAAAAAATTAGATCAATCATCGAAAAGTGATAGAATATGCACAAGATTGCTAGGAAAGTTTACACACACACATGTACGTTGGCTATATCTTCCCCCATCACCTCAGGACCTCACAGGGCTCTGGTCCCCCATACCCAGGAGGGATGCCCATCCCACTCTCCGCCGTTCTCCTGATGCCCACTCCCACCCCAGTTCCCCATTGCCCTACTGGGATCCCCCACCCCCAAGAGCCGGAGCCGGAGCCAGAGCTGTGCAGGAGAGCTGTTTATGAGCGCGGGCTGGGGACAGGATGGCAGCAGAGCTCCCTGCCCCGGCCTCACGTCTTGGCCTCCATCATGGCCTCCATCATCCGGGCGCTGTTGCTGATGGCCGTGGTCAGGAAGATGAACTTGAACCCTGGGGGAGAGGCATTGTCGGTGCCCTGGCTGTGCCATGGGGCACAGCTGGTGATCCCTGCCAGTTCCCAGCCCAGGGATGCTCCGTGGGAGCACTAGCCGGGAGGGCTCGCAGATTCCACCACCCCCTTCCCCTCCAGGCTTCACCACCGCTGGCACCCAGTATGGCCACTGCTGTTCCCACGGGAGCTCCAGAGCTCCCACCTTCTGCCCATCTCCCGTCAGACATCCCTCCCGCTGCAAATCCTACCTCTCTCCTTGCCCAGGAACCGGAGTGCGGCCCTTTCAGAGAAGGTGCAGCCACCCAGGAAGACAGCGAGGACAACGCGCTGGGCCTCCCAGGAGGGGTTGTCCTCCACCGTGCTGTCTGGATGGGACAGGGCGCTGGGGGTGCCACCAGCCCCAGCCCAGCCGCCCTAGCCCGGCACTGCTGGCAGTACCTGAGATGGCAAACTCGTTGCCATTGAGCAGCCGCACGACCTCCTGCAGGCCCAGCCAGCTCCGGCGCTCCAGCACCTGAGGGACGGGGCAGGGGGTCAGGCAGAGCCCGCAGGCAGGCTGAGGGCTGCCGGCCCCGTGTGGAGGGACCCCTGCAGACCCCCGGCAGGAGGCCAGGGCCAGGGGGACGAGCAGGGTGCTCTGCAGCGGAGGTGGGCTCACCTGCTCAAAGATCTTGCAGCTCAGGGGGATGTAGGCTCCGCTGAAAACATAGGCCAAGTCCCGAGGCATTTTCAGCTCGTACTCCCCATCCACCCGCGGGATCTGCAGAGAGGTGCGGCATGCGGGATACGGGACCAGCCTGCTCGAGGCTTCTCTGACCCCGCAGGGGTGCAGGCGGTGAGGAGTGACAAATGTCCAGAGCAGCCTCTGCCTCCACCTCCTGCCTTGCCAGCCCGGGGCCCGGAAAACCACAAGCCCGGGCAGGCAGTGCATCCGAGTGCCCGGGACGGGAACGAAGCCTCGGCGCCGGCCCATTCTGCTGCCCCCAGAACCCTCTAGCATCCCTGTACCCCACCCCTCTGTCATGCCCAGACCCAGGTCGCAGAACTGCCCCTCAGTGCCAGGCATGCAAGCAGCGCTGCTCCTGGTGTGGGGCTGGAGTGTTCACAGGGGGCGAAGCACAGCTGGAGCACCCAGCCCTCCACTGCGCCAGAGTCTGAGGTCAGGGCAGATCGGGAAGCCTGCTGTGAGGCCCTGCTGCAGCAGGGGCTTCCTTCTCCAGGGGTGCCCAGCCTGCACAGAGTGACCGGAGCCCCTCGGGCACCGGTGGGCACACAGGCAGGGTGGCAGCCCCACAAGGACACACCAACCCCAGCTTCTTGCTTATGGCTCGAAAATTGCTCTTCCTGGCCAAAGAATTAAACGCATCTGTGATCTTTCCTGGAAAACAAGACCAGGAGAAACAGCTCAGAGCCTCGGGATTAGTCACAGCCCTGCCAGCAGCAGGCTGGGCAGAGGGATGTGCCCAGGAGAGAGCAGCCTCACGCAGAGCTCCAGGCTGGCAGTGGTCCTTGCCAGCCCTGCTGCTCCCGTGGGCAGAGCCTCTGCCCCGCTCCTAGCTCTGGGCCCACAGTGTCCACGTTTGCCACGTGCTTCCAGCCAGTTCTGGAGCAGCAGCTCCTGACAGGGCAGGGCTCTGCTCTCGGCTCCCCAGGGACCCGGGGCGGAGGGCTGGCTCTCACCGGCAGCGCGGTCCGTCACCAGCTTGCTGACTCTGCTCTCCACAGCGGTCAGGGTCTCTCCGGCCGACTGCTCTGTCAGCAGCCCAATGCGCTAGAGGTTGTGGGAGGTCAGCAAGTGCTCAGGCCCGTAGCTCTGGAGAAGGGTCAGGCGGATCAGCGTGCAGCCCCGGCTGCGAGCTCAGAAAGGTGGCAGGGTGCCATCTCCATGAGGAGGCTGCTCAGGGCAACCCCGCAGGCAACAGGGCAGGCAGGGCTCAGGGCTCCTGCGGAGATGCCGAGACAGGGGCTGTTTTGTGGAGACAGCCTGAGCAACCCTGGGCAGCACTGTCCCTGGACACTCACCCGCAGGTACTGCGTTTTCAGGGAACGGTAGTCTTTGGGCATGAGACCTGTGGGGAGCAGCAGGGTGAGCTCTGCGCCCAGGCTGGAGGGCCCCGGTGCCAGCCCCCCCTGCCCAGCACAGCTGGACACCTCACCGTTCTCCGTGGTGGAGAGGAGGCACATCAGGCGCAGGCTCTCGATGGGGGACACCTGCATGGGAGCGGGCGGTGAGCCCTGCCGCAGGACAAGGTGGCCAAGAAGCCATCCCTCCGGCCTGGCGCGGTCTCACCTGCCGGTCAATGTGCTCCTCTATGAAGCTGGTGCTCTCACGGACGTCGAAGCCCTCCAGCAAAGCTGTGGCAGGGGAAGAGCCAGCCTCACTTTTCCCACCCCTAGGTCTCTCTCTCCAGCTAACGGAGCCAGAGGCCATGCTCAGCTCCCTCCCCGTGCCCCGTGGAACAGGGCAGGCTTGCGAAGCTGGGCCTTCTACCACACACCCCAGACCTCTTCAGGGTGAGGCTGGACCCTCTTTAGGACCTGGAGAGCCGTCTCAGCCTGAAGGTCAGGAAAGACCATGGCCACACAGAGGGGACCCAGGCTGAGGGCTGCCTAGGCCCGGGGCAAGTGGGTTAGAGTGGAGGGATGGGGAGTGAGGACTGGGACAGGGAAGAGCACTCACAATGTTCAGTCTTGATCATCTCCTGGAAGTCCTGCTTGGTTTTCTTTTTCATGAGGGACTCGCAAGCACCGACATCTGCACAGCCAAGAGAGGTGGGCACTTGGGAGGAGAAACAGATTCCGCGTACAGCTCATCACCACAGCCCCGCTACAGACACCTGCGTGGACCAACAGCCCCTGCTGCCCCGCCCACCGCTCACAGCCTCTGCCGCTCCCCAGGACAAGCAGGGGCCTTCAGCTCCCCCTGCACCCCCCAGGAGCCCAGGTAGCCACTGCAGTGGTTGAGGGCCTCTCCCTCCCTGCTGTTGCAGCCCTGGCTCCCACGCAGGGCATTACCTGCAGCACAGCGATGTCGGTCACGCCAGCCTCCTGTGCCAGGATCATGGCTGCACCTTTGGGGGCTGAGGGGCGGGGCTTTGAGGATGAGGGGAGGGGCTTTGGGGCTGAGGGGCGGGGCTTTGGGGCTGAGGGGCGGGGCTTTGGGGGCTGAGGGGCGGGGTTTGAGGGCTGAGGGGCGGGCTTTGGGGGCTGAAGGGAGGGGCTTTGAAAGCTGAGGGGAGGGGCTTTGAAAGCTGAGGGGAGGGACTTTGGGGGCTGAGGGGAGGGGCTTTGAGGGCTGAGGGGAGGGGCTTTGAGGGCTGAGGGGAGGGTCTTTGAAAGCTGAGGGGCGGGGCTTTGAGGGCTGAGGGGCGGGGCTTTGAGGGCTGAGGGGCGGGGCTTTGAGGGCTGAGGGGCGGGGCTTTGGAGAGAGAGGGGTGGGGCTTGTAACCGAGGGGACGGGGCTTGGTGTGGGGGTTGGCTCCAAGGGGGCGTGGTTTGGCGTGAGGGCGGTGGGGGTTGGGAACTGAGGGGGCGGGGTTTGAAGCCAAGGGGCGGGGCTTGCAGCACAATGGGCATAGCTGGGCCCAAGGGGGCGTGGCTGGGGTGTCCAGGGCCCGCAGGTTTTGGGGTGAAACCCGCCGGGTTTGGGGCTCGCTCACCCGCGCTGGAGCCCAGTGGCGTCACCGTCGGGGTGGAGCGGCTGGGGCGGGGGAGGGGCAGCGTTGGTGGGGCACAACCCCACTCCCACCCCCACCCCAGGTGTGAGGGGGGGGGGGCGGGGAACCCCGCCAGGTGAGACCCCCTTACCTGACCACCTGCCCGCTCAGGTGCCGGCGGGGCTGGGGGGTGACTGGAAGGGAAGGAGGTGGTTGGGGGGCGTCCCCCAAGTGGGGGGGGGAAGGTGGGGGCACCCCTGAGTGTGGGGGGGGTGGGGAGGGGGGGGTGGTCACAAACCTGTCTGCGCAGGACAGGTGATGCCCACGGGGTGGGGGGTGCTGCCCCGGCTGCCCCCGCGCCAGCCCGGAGACACCTGAGGCGGGGGGGGGGAAATGGGGGTCAGTGTGGGGGCTGAGGAAGTCCCCAAGGGGTCAAAGGGCAGGGTTGGGGTCACCTGGGCGCAACGCAGCTCCGCGTTCTCCCGCCGTAGGTCCTCGATCTTCCTGTGAGGAGGGGGAGGTGATGGGGGGGACACCCCAAAAATGGCGGGGGGGGGGGGGGGGGAGACACACCCCATGTTGGGGAGGGGGACCCATCCAAGATGGCGGCGGTGCGGGCTCCTCACCGCTCGCGGGCGGCCAGGGCGCGTCGGGCGGCCTCCAGCGCGTCGCGGGCGCGGCGCGCGGCCTCCTCGTGCGACGCCAGGAGCAGCTGGGACTGCGCCCGCTGGAAGCGCCACACCTGGGCAGGGACACGGGGGCACCTGCAGCCGCCATGGGCACCGCTTCCTCCAGCCACCGCCTCCGCCACCCCCCTCTCCATCCTCATCCTCCTCCTCTTCCTTCATCCTCCTCATCCTCCTCTTCCTCCTCCATCCCCCTCTCCGTCCTCATCCTCCTCCTCTTCCTCCCTCCATCCTCTTCCTCCATCATCCCTCTTCCTCCATACTCTTCCTTTTCCTCCTCCACCCTCCTCCTCTCCCTCCCTCCATCCTCTTCCTCCATCCTCTTCCTCCCTCCATCCTCCTCTTCCTCTTCTTCCACTTTCTTCCTCCTCCTCTTCCTCATCCTCTTCCTCCACCCTCTATCCTCCTCTTCCTCCTCTTTCTCCATCATCCCTCTTCCTACACCCTCTTCTTCTCCCTCTCTCCATCCTCTTTCTCCATCCTCTTCCTCCATCCTCTTCCTCCCTCCATCCTCCATCCTCCTCTTCCTCATTCTCCTCTTCCTCCACCCTCTTCCTCCTCCATCCTCTTCCTCCCTCCTCTTCCTCCCTCCACCTTTCTCCACCCTCTTCCTCTCCCTCCCTCCATCCTTTTCCTCCATCCTCTTCCTCCTCTCCATCCTCCTCCTTCCTCCTCCTCTTCCTCCTCCATCCCTCTCTCCATCCTCCTCCTCCTGCTCTTCCTTCCTCCTCCTCTTCCTCCTCCATCCTCCTTTCCTCTTCCTCCTCCTCTTCTTCCCTCCATCCTCCTCTTCCTCCCTCCTCTTCCTCCATCCTCTTCCTCCTCCATCCTCTTCCTCCATCCTCTTCTTTCATCCTCCTCCTCCATCCTCTTCCTCCATCCTCTTCTTTCATCCTCCTCCTCCTCCTCTTCCTCCATCCTCCTCTTCCTCCCTCCATCCCCCTCTCCATCCTCCTCCTCCTCTTCCTCCATCCTCCTCTTCCTCCCTCCATCCCCCTCTCCATCCTCCTCCTCCTGCTCTTCCTCCATCCTCCTTTCCTCTTCCTCCTCCTCTTCCTCCCTCCATCCTCCTCCTCTTCCTCCTCCATCCTCTTCCTCCTCTTCCTCCTCCATCCTCTTCCTCCATCCTCCCTCTCCCTCCCCACCCTCCTCGTCCCCCCCGCCGTGGTGCCTACCTGTGCCAGGTGCGCCAGGTGCCTGCTGGCGATGGCGGCCGGGCTCTTGAAGAAGAGCTTGTCCTGCGGGCACATCTGCGGGGACGGATGAGGACGAGGACGATGACGGCCCCGACGCAGCCGCGAGGCAGGAGGGCGGGGGACGGCGGCCACGCACCTGCTCGGACACGGGCAGGTAGCGGCACTCGGCGGCACAGACCGGGCACACACCGCAGGGGAAACAGCGGCGTCAGGAGACCCAACCCGGGGCCTTTCAGGGGAAAAAAGGGGAGGAAAACCTCATTTTTGGGGTGGTTTAGGAATTTTTTCCAATATTTTCCAATATTTTTGGAATTTTAAGTGAGGAAAACCCCATTTTTCTGATAATTTTTTAATTATAAATCAGGAAAAATCCCATTTTTCTGATATTTTAGGAATTTTAAGTGAGGAAAATCCCTGTTTTCTGATATTTTAGAGGTTTAAGGTGAGGAAAATCCCATTTTTCTGCTCTTTTAGGGATTTAAGGTGAGGAAAATCCCAGTTTTCTGCTCATTTAGGGGTTTTAAGATGAGGAAATCCCATTTTTCCACTATTTTAGGAGTTTCAAGTGAGGAAATCCCATTTTTATGCCATTTTAGGCGTTTGAGGTGAGAAAATCCCATTTTTCCACTGTTTTAGGGATTTAAGAGGAGGAAATCCCATTTTTCCACTATTTTAGGGGTTTGAGGTGAGCAGGACCCCTGATTTTGGGGATCTTGGGGGTTTTAAGCGAGGAGAACCCCCGATTTCTGCTCCTTTAGGGGTTCAAGGTGAGGAGGGGACCCCCATTTTCCGCCATCTTGGGGGTCTGAGGCGAGGGGGCTCCTCTCTTTCGCCCCGTTTTGAGGGGGGGGGGGGGGGGCTCATGGCTCCCACCTGCTCCCCCGCAGGCGGCACAGAGGACGTGACCGCAGCTCGTGATGGTGAAGGCGGCTCCCTTTTGGCAGAAGCAGCGGTTGCAGTGGAACCAGTCCATGGCGGGGGGGAGGGTCTCCCCCTTCCCCCGTCCTCCCCTCCCGCCCCTTCGCGCCTCAGGGAAAACGGCGGGAAAAAAGGGCGGGGGGGGGAAAAGAGCGGGGGGGGAAAAGGGCGGGGGGAAAAGGGCGGGAAAGCTGAGGGGAGCACTGAGGGGCGTGGCCAGCGCTGCCGGGCAGGAAACTCCTCTCCACACGCCTCAAAGCTGCGGGTTTTACCCCAGATCCCTGCAGAAACTGCCCCAAAATGCACCTTTTCCCTCAGATTTCCTCAAATTTCCCCTCAAACTCCCCAAAACTCCGACTTTTACCCCAAATCCCTGCAGCAACTGCCCCAAAATGCACCTTTTCCCCTCAGATTTCCCCTTCAAACCCCTCGAAGCGGCGACTTCTACCCCAAATCCCCTCCAAACTCCCCAAAAATGAAACTTTTACCCCAAATCCCTGCAGAAAATGCCCCAAAATGCAACTTTTCCCTCAGATTTCCTCACATTTCCCCTCAAACTCCCCAAAACTCCGACTTTTACCCCAAATCCCCTCCAAACTCTCCCAAAATGCAATTTTTCTCTCAAATTTCCCCTCAAACTCCCCAAAGTGGCGACTTCTACCCCAAATTCCCTTTCCAAACTCCTCCAAAATGGGACTTTTACCCCAAATCCCTGCAGCAACTGCCCCAAAATGCACCTTTTCCCCTCAGATTTCCCCTTCAAACCCCTCGAAGCGGCGACTTCTACCCCAAATCCCCTCCAAACTCCCCAAAAATGAAACTTTTACCCCAAATCCCTGCAGAAAATGCCCCAAAATGCAACTTTTCCCTCAGATTTCCTCACATTTCCCCTCAAACTCCCCAAAACTCCGACTTTTACCCCAAATCCCCTCCAAACTCTCCCAAAATGCAATTTTTCTCTCAAATTTCCCCTCAAACTCCCCAAAGTGGCGACTTCTACCCCAAATTCCCTTTCCAAACTCCTCCAAAATGGGACTTTTACCCCAAATCCCTGCAGAAACTGCCCCAAAATGCAACTTTTCCCTCAGATTTCCTCAAATTTCCCCTCAAACTCCCCAAAACTCCGACTTTTACCCCAAATCCCCAACTTTTACCCAAAATCCCCTTTCTAAACTCTCCAAAACACCGACTTTTACCCCAAATCCCCCCAAACTGCGCCTGAAGGACCCCCCAATTGTCCCCCCCAGTCCCTCCCAGTACCCCCTAACACCCCCCCCAGTCCCTCCCACTTCCCTCCCAGTATCCCCCCCCCCTCCAGTCCCACCATCCCCCCCCCCCCCCAACTTTGTCCCCGTCCCCGCCGTCCCCCCCCTCCCCCCAGTGCTCCCAGTCCCCCCTCTCCAGTCCCTCCCAGTTCCACCCAGCCAGTCCCAGTCCAGAGTCCGGAGGGGGCGGAATGTGGGGTGCAATGGGTCGGGCTGGGGGCAGCGGCTTGAGCACGGGGGGCAAACTGGGAGGGGGGACCCCGAAACTGGGAGGGGGGGACATCAAACTGGGAGGGGGGGACCTCAAACTGGGCGGTGGGACCCTGAAACTGGGAAGGGGGGACCCCAAACTGGAAGGGGGGACCCAAGCGTTTGGGACTTGGGGGGCAGAGAAGGGAGGGGGGAACCCCAGTGGGGGGGGGACCCGAATTGGGGGGCGAGGGGGGAGGGAGAGGAAGGGACACCGGGGCACTTGTGGGGCAGGGATTGGGGGGGGGCAAAGGGGTGCTGGAGGGCAAGGTTGCCTTGGTAACGGCGGCAACCAGTGGGTGAGTGACCCCCCCCCCCCATCCCATAATAACCCCATAGCACCCCATTGAGCCCATAGGGACACATAGCCCCCCCCCCCCCAGCCCCATAGCTGCCCCATAGAGCCCATAGGGACCCATGGCCCCCCGCATAGCCCCCCCAGGCCCCATAGCTGCCCTATAGCCGTCCCCCAGCCCCATAGCTGCCCCATAGCCGTCCCCAGCCCCCCCTCCCAGCCCCATAGCTGCCCCATAGAGCCCTGTGAGGTGGAGCAGAGGAGTGGGGAGGGGGCACAGCGGGGGAGCAGGGTGGCAAGGGGACCCCCGGGTCTGTCCTGGGGGGCAGTGCCCAGGCTGGAGGGACCCTGCTGGCACCTACTGGACAGTGGAGGCCTTGGGCCACGCAACAGGGAAAGGCACCTGGGGCTGCAGGAACAGGTGCCCAGGCAGGGCAGCAGTGTGGGGGAAGCCCCATGGCCGAGCATGAGACTGGGCAGGCCGGGGCGGTGGTGGGCAGCACCGGGGATTCTGTCTCCAGCCGGGCAGCAAGGACATGGGGTGCGAGAGGAGACGTTGCCCTGTCTAGGAGACGCTGGGAGGGGTCCCGGGGGTCTCGGGAACTCCGTCCCGGCAGCGGGAAAGTGGTTCCCGGGCCAGGCAGTGCTCCGGGGCAGGGGAGGAGGGGGACAGGGGGCCCCGGGGCTCTGTCTTGGAGGCGGTCGGCGCTCAGGGGTGGGAGTCCTCATGGCGGGCTGTGCTGTGGGTCGGGGGGCGGGTGGTCCTGGGGGCCCCGTCCCGGGGCAGTCAGAGTTCGGGCTCAGGAGAGCTTCCCGGGGGCTCCGTCCCGCGGGAGGGCGGCGTTTGGGGGCAGGAGGGGGGCCCCGGGGGCTCCGGCCCCACCATGGCCCAGTGTGGTGTCTGCAGGTAAATACGGGCAGCTGGGACACGAGGATGACGCCAGCTCCGACCAACCACGCCGCGTCCGGTACCTGGTGGCCCATGGGCTACAGGCAGAGGAGGTGGTGTGTGGGCCCTGGACCACCTACGTCTGCGTGCTGGAGCCATGAGGGTCCCCACCACTGCAGTGAGCAAGACAGGGAAGCGTGACTCCTCCCGCGCGGCAGGCAGGCGGCCCTGGGCCCTGGGGACTCCAGCCTTGCTGCTCCCTGCTGCACGCCCCCACCCCCCACCCCACCCCACCCCGGACCTCCAGCCTTGCAGGGGGTGTGGGAGAGGCAAGGTCCCCCGCATCACACCCACCGGGTGGCAGGGCTGAGCATGGGGTGAAGCAAAGCCAACTAAGGGAACTGCAGCTAAAGTGAGCCTGCACTGAGCCAAGCCTGCTGTGGTGGTGGGAGAGGAAGATGCTGATGGACAACAGCTACAGAAAGGGAGGGGAGGAAAAAAAGCCTGCGAGGAGAGTGCTGAGGTCAGCCCTCTGGAATAAGTTCTGTCAGTCCCAGAGCACGCGCAGCAAGGCACAGCACCAGCAGCCAGGCTGCAGCAGATGCCTGCGCCCACCCCTGCACTAGCCTAACATAATAACAACCAACTCCAATCTTCAATAACAAAGGTGTGGGAGAACTCCCACAAATGAAAACAATTTTTTTTTTTTTTTGCACCCCTGGGGCAGGAACCCCCAACCCTGTGATAAACTGGGCTGGGGCAGGCAGCGCCTCAGTAGAAGGTAGTGGTGGTGGAGTTGAGGACCCTGGAGCTACTGGATGCCTTTGAAAGTTGGCGCTGTGGAAAGAAGCAGCAGAAGATGGGGATGAGCGTTTGTTTGAGGGTGCTGGTTTGTTTGGGCTCCCCACCCGCTTCTGCTGAGTGTTTCCTGCCTTGTTCTGAAGCATCGAGGAGCTGAGGAAGAACTGGGAGCCTCCCAGAAGCAGGAAGAACTGTTGCCTACATCCCTCCCGCAGGGGGCAGGCTGGTTGTCCCGGGAAGCGCTCCCAACACACCAGCGGGAAGCAAAGCGGCTGCTCCTCAGCGAAGGGAAGCACAACCGGGCCTGCCCTGCGCGGCCGCGAGACGAAGCGACTCTGCGCCAAAGCAGCACCCTCCTTGCCCCAGGGTTGTGCTGCCACGGGAAAGGGATGCTGGTGGCTATCTGGTATCAGAAGCTGTTCACGCTTGGGCTCAGCCCCTCCTAAGGGAAGGGTAGAGGCCACTAAGGGAGCTCCTGCTCCAGCAAGGCTGTTCCAGGAGCCCTGGGCTTTGTCCCTGCGCGAGGCTGGGAGGTGCCCCAGCACCAGGGTCGTATTTGTGCCTGTTCAGGGCCTTTGCAATGGGAGCAGTGCTCGGCCTCAGCCATCAAATCTCAGTTTTAAGTTCTTGATACAGAACCAACAGATCTGTTGCCGCAGGCGCTGACAGGAACAGCCGTACTGCGCGGGGACACCAGGAGGGCTGTGCAGAGCCAAGCCCCCCCCCGGCTGCTCTGGGAGCAGGGAGCACACACACCACACCCCCCGTGCTGTCCAGTGAAAGGAGCCGGGGTTAGAAGAGGTGAATTACCGCAAACTGAGAATAGGTGCTGGCAACAGAACTAACACTGTTGTTACGTTATCTGGAACACATTCTCCTTGTTCTGGTCCTTGACTCTAGAGCTGAGGTTCTTCACAGCCGCACGCCTGGTGGTCCGGGCCTGGCCAAGCTACAGGAAAAAGTGAGTTAGAGGGGACACGGGGATCAAGTAGAGCCAGGGGAGCTGCACTGGCTTCGCTGCCTGTTACTCTGCAGTGCCCAAAGAGCTTCAGGGTTCGGGATCTAGGGTGCAATTCCGATCCTGGAAACATACAGCACTAGACCCAGATTTTGAAGACACGCCCCCCCCCCCCCCCCCCCCCAGGCTGCAGGTTCAGCGCAAAGGAACAGCTGTACGCTACAAGTCTGAGCTAGAGGGAGATTTCCTGAATGCTGCTACTGCCCTCCTCCTCCTCCCTCAGGTCTCACAAACATCCTGCCAGGATCGCGGAAGCCTAGCGCAGCAGGTACAGACTTTTGCATCCCAGAAGCTTGGCACAGTAGGTAGCAAAGCTCAGCATGGCAGCAGTCATCCATTCCTCTCTTCCCCAGCCCACTTTGGAAAGCTCCTTACCTTCCCTCCGGAAGCTGGCAACCGAGACACTGGTGACTGGCTGATGGTTCCCCCAAAACCAGAACCAACAGTGCTGTTAGGAGTGCCAGTAGAGACGGAAGAGCTGTTGAGCTGAGGGGAAAAACAGAGCACATGTCACACAGGGAGGAAGTTGGTGGCTGCACTGTGCCAGGGAAACCAAGGTGGCAGTCCCAGCTGCACAAAGCCTTCTGCCTCTGGAACACCATAGCACAACAGGGTGGTTGTCCCCAGGGAGAAGAAGTCCCCGCATCCTGGCCTCTTCACCTGCTTCTGTTGCACTGCTGCACCTCCCAAACCCTCCCCGCATCTCTGCGTGGGGCCAAGGGCAGCCCAAGACCGGGCACAGCTCCACCCTAATGCCAGCTCCCAGCAGGGTCCCAGCACGCCCGTGCTGCTTGGCATGGACAGTTTACCTTCTTCACTTTGCCAGGCGTGGGGGTGCCGAGCACGCGTCGCTTGATGGGTGGGTGTGGAGTGCTTCCATACATCATTTCTGCCTCCATCTGGCAGCTTTTCTTCAGTTGCTGCATGAGAGATCTGCACTTACAAACCCGAGCAGAGGAGTGGTGCAGAGCCTGCCCCTCGCTGCCAGGGGAAGGGCGGGCAATGCCCCGCACCCCGTCTGTGGCACAGGCAAGCATCAGGGATACCAAACAGCAGTTTTGCACGTATCCCAAGCCGAGCTGGCATTCTGGCACAACTGGGACCAGGAAAGGAGCTCACCATGCAGACACTGACAGCGATGGACACCGCTCCCACTGCCAAAGAAAGGTGACTGCACACAGAGCCACCCTCAGGCAGAGAGGGAGAAGACTGAAAGCCCTCAGCAGCAGCTCGGGTCGTGCCCCTGCAGCAGAGGTTCCTCCAGGCCAGGAGGCAGCAGCCTCAGCTTTGCACTCACCCGCTCCTGTTTCTCCTTCTCTTTCTCCAGGTGATACAGCTGCCACTGCTCCGACACGTACGCCGTGCACTGCTGCCCCTTCACCAGGAACGGCGCCTCGTGCTCCTGCTCCCAGGCCTGGACACTGCTCTCCAGCTTCTCCTGCAGCTGATGAGGACAAGAGTGCAGTTAGAGAGGCTGCCCTCTCCCGCGTGGGCACCCCACACCCACAGATATCACTTGCTGGCTCCAAGAGCTGCACTGCTCCTCGGTCAGCACCATACAGGCCTGTTTGGGGCTACAGCTTCTTCTCCAGGGCCGAACCTACCTTGGCAAGCACCTTCTGCAGCTTTGCTCGCTGCTTCTCTTCTTTCAGCAGGTTCCCCCCACGGTTGGTGAAGCGACTGGGGTCTGCTGCTTTCCTCTGGGACAGAAGCCAGGGTCACGAGAAAACCAAACACATTGTCCAGTCTCACAACCCAACATAAATCCCGTGAGACAAAAGCCCCGGTGGAATCCATCCCTGCTGCGCAGCCCCATCACAAACCATGGCTCCCCACCCCCTTTCCGATCTGCTGTGGTTTCCTAGTGCCTCCCTGGGCTTTCCCAACAGCGCTTTGCGTTTGGGAGCAGAGGCTTGTGCTACTGGCGACCCAAGCACGGAGCCAAGTAGAGCACGTTCCAGCCTGCACAATACCTCCAGTTCCAGGAACATCCTCCAGTTCTCCTCCCATTTCCTAACAGCTGCAAATAGATCTTTGTGTGTTTCATAGAAGCTCTTCATCTTCCCCATCTCAGCCTCATGGAGCTCGAGCAGGGCTTCTGTGTAGTCCTCTGGAGAGGAGGGAACAGCACTTTGAGGAGGCAGCCGGGCATCTCTGGGCCTCTGTGGGCTGCGCACAGCCCTTCCTGGCAGCTCCCACAGAGCAGCCGATAGGCAGGAAGAGCCAGCACTCACCATCATAAAAGGGGCTGAAGGCTTCCCTCTGCTCTGGACCGTAGAAGCATTTGTCCCAGTACGCAGCCAGCTCTGCCCGGATTGCCTGAACCACAGCTTTCGTATTCTGCAGCTTCAGCTCCTCCAGATTGTCCACTTCCAACTGCAGCTACCAACAAGACCAGAGCACGGACTCAGGGAAGGCAGCACGAGAAGAGGAGCAGTTACCAGCACCAACTCCCAGCTCCTCCACCCACGAGGGCAGGATTTGGTCTGTTCACTTCACACTTGACTGCTGGAAACAGCTCCTCTGCTCTGGCTGAGCAGACAGGAGCATGAAAGCCAAAGCTGCCGCTCCCCAGCTCCCTCCCTCCCCGGGCACAGGATGCTCCTTACAGCTTTCCTGGTTTTGACTTTGGACCCAGCCACGTGCACTGCAGAAGCCTCCCTCTCCTCCGCAGGAATCCGCAGCCTGTCCCAAAGCGCGGTGATTCTGGAGCGCAGCTCTGCACACACAGCTTCGTTCCGGGATCGCTGGGATTCCAGCTACAGCGGGGAAAGCACAGGGTCAGCGCCAGCACAAAGCTCACCTTACGTGACGTCCTTGCAAAAGCTCACAAGAGGAAGTTCTAGCACATGGGCTTGCTGAAAACTGACAGCCTCCACAGCCGGCAGTGCTGCCTCCCTGTGCCAACATACCTGCTGCAGCAGATGCTGAAGGGCAGCGATGTTGTCCCTGGACAAGCAGAAGGCTTCCTCATCCTCGCACACCACCTCTCGCTCAAAGCTGGTGTCTGGAGTGTGGTCCAGCTCCTCCATGAGGAGGATGATTTGCCGCTTACAGTTCGCAAACTCTTGTTGCCTTTGCTCCTGGAAGTGACAAGCGGCATTAGAACCCAGAGAGCACCTTGCACTGTCCCCTCCTCATCTCCCTCTCCCCACTTGCCTTCTCAGCATTCAGGGAGGCCAAGTGGCGTCTGTAGCGATCCAGGTCGTCCAGGCTGGGCACAGCATTGGTGTTGATGCAGAATGGGGCTGTGCAGAGGATGTCGCACAAGTCTTGATCTTGGTCTACCAGGGTTTTCAGCTCCCGCATCCTGTCCGCTTTCTGTTTTGCCAAAACCTCCATGCGGCTGCGCAATTCCTTCTCCATCTGCAGAATGGTAGCTTCTTCCGCTGCCTACAAGAGTCCAGAAATCAGCTTTCTTCTCCCCAGCTCTCACACCTGACTGCAGAGTCCAGGCAGCAGGAGACACCTGCCAGCAAAAGCCTAGAAGCAAGAAGTGATTCCTTACCTCAAAGGGCTCCAGCTGGAGCTCCTTGCAGAGGGCATCAACCTCCTTCCGAGACCGGCTAATACTCTTCAGGAGACGCTGCTTCAGTCCCTCCTCCTCTGCAACCATCAGCTCCAGGATTTCCTGCAGCACAGGCACAGTTAGAAGCAGGTGTGGGGGTGGAAAGCGAGGAGGGAGCACGCAGGGAGAGGAGACTGGACAGCTGATAGGGCTCTAGCAGGAGGGCAGAGGTGCAGTGGTACCCCTGGTGCCCCCAACTCAAACATGACCTGGCCAGCCCCACGCTGGCAGGCTGGGAGCTCCTGCTGAAGCGGGCCTGGGCACCCCCACCCCAGCCCCTCACCTTGATGTGCCTCTTGACCGTTTCAATGCGCTCCAGGCGCAGCTCCTCAGGGATTCCAATCTCCTCCCAGATGTCCTGCAGAGCCGCTATGGCTCCATTCAGCACCGACACGGCCTCGGCCGCCAGCACGTCACTGCGGGCACCGGGACCACCGTCCATCAGGAGCCAGGACCTCCGTAGGACCCCCTTGCCCAGGGCCATCTGTTTCCCCACCCCTATCCGGGATCTCCCTTCTCCATGACTCCCTTCTTGCTCTTCCCACCCTGGCACCCCCTTGCCCATGCCCCTGCCGCCACCTATCCCAGGACACCCTGTCGTCCCTCCCTCCACCACCTCCTGCCCAGGTACCCCTTGCCCAGCTCCCTGTTGCTGCCCTGCCACTCCCCAGGACTCCCCCCCAGCAACTCTTTGCCTGGCTGTCCATCCCCCCCCCCCCCCAACCCCTGCCCCACAGCAGCTGCTGTCCTCTTATCTGGGAACCCCTTGTCCAGGACTCCCCTCTTCCCCCCCGCGGCAACGCCCCATCACCCCCTTGCCCATGTCCCTGCCACCCTTCCACCCACCGTCCCCCGCCTGGGACCCCCTTGCTTGTGTCCCGGCCGCCCCTGCACCCACCGCCTCCCCTGGCCAGGTACCCCTTGACCGAGTCCCAGATGTCCCGTCCTCCCCTCAAGGAGCCTTTTGCCCGGGTGCCCCCTCGCCCAGCTCCCTCTTGCTGACCTGCCGCCCCCCAGGGCTTCCCGAGAACCCGGTGTCCCCTTCCCCACTCGGGTCCCCGCCGACCTTTCGCCCTCCCGGGACCCCCTCCCCAGATCTGGGCTCCGGTGTCCCGGAACTCGGTCTCCGCCGCCATCGCCTGGGAACCCCTGGCCCGAGTGCCTCTCGCCCCTCCGGCGCCGCCGCGGCTCCCCCGTGCCCCTGCCGAGCCCCCTTTGCCAGGTCCCGGTGCCCGCACCTCCGCCGCATGGGGACCGCCTCTCTCCGGGATCGCCGCTCTCTCCGCGATCGCCGCCTGTCTCCGCGGCCGCCGCTCTCTCCGCGATTGCCTCTCTCTCCGCGGCCGCCGCTCTCTCCGCGACTGCCTCTCTCTCCGCGGCCGCCGCTCTCTCCGCGAATGCCGCTCTCTCCGCGATTGCCTCTCTCTCCGCGGCCGCCGCTCTCTCCGTGATCGCCTCTCTCCGCAGCCGCCGCTCGCTCTGACGGGTCGAACTTCCCCCCGCGAGCTCTGATTGGCTGTCGCCGCGGTGGACGTCACCGCAGGCCCCGCCCACAACGGCCCCTCTGGCTTCGACCCCTCCGGCCCCGCCCCAAGCCGCCCGCCAGCCAATGGCCGAGCTGGGGCCGGGGGTGCGGGGGGAGACGGGACACATACATCCCCCCCGTCCCCCGTCCCCCACACACGCCCCGTGCCAGGACTTCCCCGGCCTCGCTGCCCCATCGCCCCGGTACGTCCCCATCTCCGATACCTCACCGGACGGCCAGTCCCCCATTGCCTCAGTACCCTTCCCCGCCCTAGTCCCCGGGAAGGACCCCTGCCCCGATCTCCCATCGCCTCAGGACACCCCGCCCCGGCTCCGGTCCCCCATCCCCTGGAGGGATCCCCGTCCCCCTCTCCCATTCCCATACCCCTCGTCCCGGTGCCTCTCGTCCCGGGCCCCTCCCCCCGTCCCTCTCCCCCATCCCCACGAGGGACCCACGCCCCAGTCCACATTGCCCCGGGACCGCCTCTCCCAGTCCCCCATCCCCAGGAGGGATCCTGGTCCCACTCTCCCATTCCCAGACCCACCCTTCACCCCTGTACCCATCCCCCATCACACCTCCCTCTGCTCTGGGACTCCCCTCAGCCCAGTCCCCATCGCCCCAATAATACAAGATGTGGAAAATCTGGTTTGAAGTAGGGTTGTTTTCTGTAGAATCGGTTTTCGAACTCGCTTCAGTTCAGAGATATCTAAGTGGCAGCATTTCTGTAAATCATACAGACACAGACTGTTCTTCTGACGGTGTGTTTTTGAAATAGTGCTGTACCCAGACAATACTTCTTATCTAAGAATGTAAGGCTGGCTTCAAAGCTGTAATTGGCAGAGATTTGACTGTTGTGAAGTTCATAAAAAAATTAGGTCAATCATCGAAAAGTGATAGAATATGCACAAGATTGCTAGGAAAGTTTACACACACACATGTACGTTGGCTATATCTTCCCCCATCACCTCAGGACCTCACAGGGCTCTGGTCCCCCATACCCAGGAGGGATGCCCATCCCACTCTCCGCCGTTCTCCTGATGCCCACTCCCACCCCAGTTCCCCATTGCCCTACTGGGATCCCCCACCCCCAAGAGCCGGAGCCGGAGCCGGAGCCAGAGCTGTGCAGGAGAGCTGTTTATGAGCGCGGGCTGGGGACAGGATGGCAGCAGAGCTCCCTGCCCCGGCCTCACGTCTTGGCCTCCATCATGGCCTCCATCATCCGGGCGCTGTTGCTGATGGCCGTGGTCAGGAAGATGAACTTGAACCCTGGGGGAGAGGCATTGTCGGTGCCCTGGCTGTGCCATGGGGCACAGCTGGTGATCCCTGCCAGTTCCCAGCCCAGGGATGCTCCGTGGGAGCACTAGCCGGGAGGGCTCGCAGATTCCACCACCCCCTTCCCCTCCAGGCTTCACCACCGCTGGCACCCAGTATGGCCACTGCTGTTCCCACGGGAGCTCCAGAGCTCCCACCTTCTGCCCATCTCCCGTCAGACATCCCTCCCGCTGCAAATCCTACCTCTCTCCTTGCCCAGGAACCGGAGTGCGGCCCTTTCAGAGAAGGTGCAGCCACCCAGGAAGACAGCGAGGACAACGCGCTGGGCCTCCCAGGAGGGGTTGTCCTCCACCGTGCTGTCTGGATGGGACAGGGCGCTGGGGGTGCCACCAGCCCCAGCCCAGCCGCCCTAGCCCGGCACTGCTGGCAGTACCTGAGATGGCAAACTCGTTGCCATTGAGCAGCCGCACGACCTCCTGCAGGCCCAGCCAGCTCCGGCGCTCCAGCACCTGAGGGACGGGGCAGGGGGTCAGGCAGAGCCCGCAGGCAGGCTGAGGGCTGCCGGCCCCATGTGGAGGGACCCCTGCAGACCCCCGGCAGGAGGCCATGGCCGGGGGGGACGAGCAGGGTGCTCTGCAACGGAGGTGGGCTCACCTGCTCAAAGATCTTGCAGCTCAGGGGGATGTAGGCTCCGCTGAAAACATAGGCCAAGTCCCGAGGCATTTTCAGCTCGTACTCCCCATCCACCCGCGGGATCTGCAGAGAGGTGCGGCATGCGGGATACGGGACCAGCCTGCTCGAGGCTTCTCTGACCCCGCAGGGGTGCAGGCGGTGAGGAGTGACAAATGTCCAGAGCAGCCTCTGCCTCCACCTCCTGCCTTGCCAGCCCGGGGCCCGGAAAACCACAAGCCCGGGCAGGCAGTGCATCCGAGTGCCCGGGACGGGAACGAAGCCTCGGCGCCGGCCCATTCTGCTGCCCCCAGAACCCTCTAGCATCCCTGTACCCCACCCCTCTGTCATGCCCAGACCCAGGTCGCAGAACTGCCCCTCAGTGCCAGGCATGCAAGCAGCGCTGCTCCTGGTGTGGGGCTGGAGTGTTCACAGGGGGCGAAGCACAGCTGGAGCACCCAGCCCTCCACTGCGCCAGAGTCTGAGGTCAGGGCAGATCGGGAAGCCTGCTGTGAGGCCCTGCTGCAGCAGGGGCTTCCTTCTCCAGGGGTGCCCAGCCTGCACAGAGTGACCGGAGCCCCTCGGGCACCGGTGGGCGCACGGGCAGGGTGGCAGCCCCACAAGGACACACCAACCCCAGCTTCTTGCTTATGACTCGAAAATTGCTCTTCCTGGCCAAAGAATTAAACGCATCTGTGATCTTTCCTGGAAAACAAGACCAGGAGAAACAGCTCAGAGCCTCGGGATTAGTCACAGCCCTGCCAGCAGCAGGCTGGGCAGAGGGATGTGCCCAGGAGAGAGCAGCCTCACGCAGAGCTCCAGGCTGGCAGTGGTCCTTGCCAGCCCTGCTGCTCCCGTGGGCAGAGCCCCTGCCCCGCTCCTAGCTCTGGGCCCACAGTGTCCACGTTTGCCACGTGCTTCCAGCCAGTTCTGGAGCAGCAGCTCCTGACAGGGCAGGGCTCTGCTCTCGGCTCCCCAGGGACCCGGGGCGGAGGGCTGGCTCTCACCGGCAGCGCGGTCCGTCACCAGCTTGCTGACTCTGCTCTCCACAGCGGTCAGGGTCTCTCCGGCCGACTGCTCTGTCAGCAGCCCAATGCGCTTGAGGTTGTGGGAGGTCAGCAAGTGCTCAGGCCCGTAGCTCTGGAGAAGGGTCAGGCGGATCAGCGTGCAGCCCCGGCTGCGAGCTCAGAAAGGTGGCAGGGTGCCATCTCCATGAGGAGGCTGCTCAGGGCAACCCCGCAGGCAACAGGGCAGGCAGGGCTCAGGGCTCCTGCGGAGATGCCGAGACAGGGGCTGTTTTGTGGAGACAGCCTGAGCAACCCTGGGCAGCACTGTCCCTGGACACTCACCCGCAGGTACTGCGTTTTCGGGGAACGGTAGTCTTTGGGCATGAGACCTGTGGGGAGCAGCAGGGTGAGCTCTGCGCCCAGGCTGGAGGGCCCCGGTGCCAGCCCCCCCTGCCCAGCACAGCTGGACACCTCACCGTTCTCCGTGGTGGAGAGGAGGCACATCAGGCGCAGGCTCTCGATGGGGGACACCTGCATGGGAGCGGGCGGTGAGCCCTGCCGCAGGACAAGGTGGCCAAGAAGCCATCCCTCCGGCCTGGCGCGGTCTCACCTGCCGGTCAATGTGCTCCTCTATGAAGCTGGTGCTCTCACGGACGTCGAAGCCCTCCAGCAAAGCTGTGGCAGGGGAAGAGCCAGCCTCACTTTTCCCACCCCTAGGGCTCTCTCTCCAGCTAACGGAGCCAGAGGCCATGCTCAGCTCCCTCCCCGTGCCCCGTGGAACAGGGCAGGCTTGCAAAGCTGGGCCTTCTACCACACACCCCAGACCTCTTCAGGGTGAGGCTGGACCCTCTTTAGGACCTGGAGAGCCGTCTCAGCCTGAAGGTCAGGAAAGACCATGGCCACACAGAGGGGACCCAGGCTTAGGGCTGCCTAGGCCCGGGGCAAGTGGGTTAGAGTGGAGGGATGGGGAGTGAGGACTGGGACAGGGAAGAGCACTCACAATGTTCAGTCTTGATCATCTCCTGGAAGTCCTGCTTGGTTTTCTTTTTCATGAGGGACTCACAAGCACCGACATCTGCACAGCCAAGAGAGGTGGGCACTTGGGAGGAGAAACAGATTCCGCGTACAGCTCATCACCACAGCCCCGCTACAGACACCTGCGTGGACCAACAGCCCCTGCTGCCCCGCCCACCGCTCACAGCCTCTGCTGCTCCCCAGGACAAGCAGGGGCCTTCAGCTCCCCCTGCACCCCCCAGGAGCCCAGGTAGCCACTGCAGTGGTTGAGGGCCTCTCCCTCCCTGCTGTTGCAGCCCTGGCTCCCACGCAGGGCATTACCTGCAGCACAACGATGTCGGTCACGCCAGCCTCCTGTGCCAGGATCATGGCTGCACCTGTGAGGTGGAGCAGAGGAGTGGGGAGGGGGCACGGCAGGGGAGCAGGGTGGCAAGGGGACCCCCGGGTCTGTCCTGGGGGGCAGTGCCCAGGCTGGAGGGACCCTGCTGGCACCTACTGGGCAGTGGAGGCCTTGGGCCACGCAACAGGGAAAGGCACCTGGGGCTGCAGGAACAGGTGCCCAGGCAGGGCAGCAGTGTGGGGGAAGCCCCATGGCCGAGCATGAAACTGGGCAGGCCGGGGCGGTGGTGGGCAGCGCCGGGGGTTCTGTCTCCAGCCGGGCAGCAAGGACATGGGGTGCGAGAGGAGATGTTGCCCTGTCTAGGAGACGCTGGGAGGGGTCCCGGGGGTCTCGGGAACTCCGTCCCGGCAGCGGGAAAGTGGTTCCCGGGCCAGGCAGTGCTCCGGGGCAGGGGAGGAGGGGGACAGGGGGCCCCGGGGCTCTGTCTTGGAGGCGGTCGGCGCTCAGGGGTGGGAGTCCTCATGGCGGGCTGTACTGTGGGTCGGGGGGCGGGTGGTCCTGGGGGCCCCGTCCCGGGGCAGTCAGAGTTCGGGCTCAGGAGAGCTTCCCGGGGGCTCCGTCCCACGGGAGGGCGGCGTTTGGGGGCAGGAGGGGGACCCCGTGGGCTCCGGCCCCACCATGGCCCAGTGTGGTGTCTGCAGGTAAATACGGGCAGCTGGGACACGAGGATGACGCCAGCTCCGACCAACCACGCCGCGTCCAGTACCTGGTGGCCCATGGGCTACAGGCAGAGGAGGTGGTGTGTGGGCCCTGGACCACCTACGTCTGCGTGCTGGAGCCATGAGGGTCCCCACCACTGCAGTGAGCAAGACAGGGAAGCGTGACTCCTCCCGCGCGGCGGGCAGGCGGCCCTGGGCCCTGGGGACTCCAGCCTTGCTGCTCCCTGCTGCACGCCCCCACCCCCCCCCCACACCCCACCCCGGACCTCCAGCCTTGCAGGGGGTGTGGGAGAGGCAAGGTCCCCCGCATCACACCCACCGGGTGGCAGGGCTGAGCATGGGGTGAAGCAAAGCCAACTAAGGGAACTGCAGCTAAAGCGAGCCTGCACTGAGCCAAGCCTGCTGTGGTGGTGGGAGAGGAAGATGCTGATGGACAACAGCTACAGAAAGGGAGGGGGGAAAAAAAGCCTGCGAGGAGAGTGCTGAGGTCAGCCCTCTGGAATAAGTTCTGTCAGTCCCAGAGCACGCGCAGCAAGGCACAGCACCAGCAGCCAGGCTGCAGCAGATGCCTGCGCCCACCCCTGCACTAGCCTAACATAATAACAACCAACTCCAATCTTCAATAACAAAGGTGTGGGAGAACTCCCACAAATGAAAACAATTTATTTATTATTTTTTTTAAAAGTACCCCTGGGGCAGGAACCCCCAACCCTGTGATAAACTGGGCTGGGGCAGGCAGCGCCTCAGTAGAAGGTGGTGGTGGTGGAGTTGAGGACCCTGGAGCTACTGGATGCCTTTGAAAGTTGGCGCTGTGAAAAGAAGCAGCAGAAGATGGGGTTGAGCGTTTGTTTGAGGGTGCTGGTTTGTTTGGGCTCCCCACCCGCTTCTGCTGAGTGTTTCCTGCCTTGTTCTGAAGCATCGAGGAGCTGAGGAAGAACTGGGAGCCTCCCAGAAGCAGGAAGAGCTGTTGCCTACATCCCTCCCGCAGGGGGCAGGCTGGCTGTCCCGGGAAGCGCTCCCAACAGACCAGCGGGAAGCAAAGCGGCTGCTCCTCAGCGAAGGGAAGCACAACCGGGCCTGCCCTGCGCGGCCGCGGGACGAAGCGACTCTGCGCCAAAGCAGCACCCTCCTTGCCCCAGGGTTGTGCTGCCACGGGGAAGGGATGCTGGTGGCTATCTGGTATCAGAAGCTGTTCACGCTTGGGCTCAGCCCCTCCTAAGGGAAGGGTAGAGGCCACTAAGGGAGCTCCTGCCAGCCACAGCAAAGCTGCATCTACCCCCAGCTCCCCAGCTGCTGCTTGCCAAGCCACCAGTGCAGTAGAGGAGGTGGGAGAGGCAGTGGGGA
Organism: Neomorphus geoffroyi; assembly: GCA_033558235.1. Taxonomy (NCBI): domain Eukaryota; kingdom Metazoa; phylum Chordata; class Aves; order Cuculiformes; family Neomorphidae; genus Neomorphus; species Neomorphus geoffroyi. The sequence goes on from JAUMJM010000103.1 coordinate 23,907, forward strand.
CCCTCTGCAGGCTCAGCCCAGGGTGGACAGGAGGCAGGATCCTGCAGGACCGCACACCTGATGAGTCCACGCGGGTAGCAGGAAAAGGGGGGGAGGGGTCAGGAGACCTCCAACAGACTGGCTTGGGGCAGTGAGAGTGCTGCTGCCAGCTGCCCGGGCCACCGTGCTACAGCCCCTGCAAGAGGCCGGGGAGCACCACCACCTCCGTGCCCACAGCAGAGATGAGGGACTTGGACCCCAGGGGCAGCAAGGCTGTTCCAGGAGCCCTGGGCTTTGTCCCTGCGCGAGGCTGGGAGGTGCCCCAACACCAGGGTCGTATTTGTGCCTGTTCAGGGCCTTTGCAATGGGAGCAGTGCTCGGCCTCAGCCATCAAATCTCAGTTTTAAGTTCTTGATACAGAACCAACAGATCTGTTGCCGCAGGCGCTGACAGGAACAGCCGTACTGCGCGGGGACACCAGGAGGGCTGTGCAGAGCCAAGCCCCCCCCCGGCTGCTCTGGGAGCAGGGAGCACACACACCACACCCCCCCCGTGCTGTCCAGTGAAAGGAGCCGGGGTTAGAAGAGGTGAATTACCGCAAACTGAGAATAGGTGCTGGCAACAGAACTAACACTGTTGTTACGTTATCTGGAACACATTCTCCTTGTTCTGGTCCTTGACTCTAGAGCTGAGGTTCTTCACAGCCGCACGCCTGGTGGTCCGGGCCTGGCCAAGCTACAGGAAAAAGTGAGTTAGAGGGGACACGGGGATCAAGTAGAGCCAGGGGAGCTGCACTGGCTTCGCTGCCTGTCACTCTGCAGCGCCCAAAGAGCTTCAGGGTTCAGGATCTAGGGTCCAATTCCGATCCTGGAAACATACAGCACCAGACCCAGATTTTGAAGACACGCCCCCCCCCCCCAGGCTGCAGGTTCAGCGCAAAGGAACAGCTGTACGCTACAAGTCTGAGCTAGAGGGAGATTTCCTGAATGCTGCTACTGCCCTCCTCCTCCTCCCTCAGGTCTCACAAACATCCTGCCAGGATCGCGGAAGCCTAGCGCAGCAGGTACAGACTTTTGCATCCCAGAAGCTTGGCACAGTAGGTAGCAAAGCTCAGCATGGCAGCAGTCATCCATTCCTCTCTTCCCCAGCCCACTTTGGAAAGCTCCTTACCTTCCCTCCGGAAGCTGGCAACCGAGACACTGGTGACTGGCTGATGGTTCCCCCAAAACCAGAACCAACAGTGCTGTTAGGAGTGCCAGTAGAGACGGAAGAGCTGTTGAGCTGAGGGGAAAAACAGAGCACATGTCACACAGGGAGGAAGTTGGTGGCTGCACTGTGCCAGGGAAACCAAGGTGGCAGTCCCAGCTGCACAAAGCCTTCTGCCTCTGGAACACCATAGCACAACAGGGTGGTTGTCCCCAGGGAGAAGAAGTCCCCGCATCCTGGCCTCTTCACCTGCTTCTGTTGCACTGCTGCACCTCCCAAACCCTCCCCGCATCTCTGCGTGGGGCCAAGGGCAGCCCAAGACCGGGCACAGCTCCAGTCTAATGCCAGCTCCCAGCAGGGTCCCAGCACGCCCGTGCTGCTTGGCATGGACAGTTTACCTTCTTCACTTTGCCAGGCGTGGGGGTGCCGAGCACGCGTCGCTTGATGGGTGGGTGTGGAGTGCTTCCATACATCATTTCTGCCTCCATCTGGCGACTTTTCTTCAGTTGCTGCATGAGAGATCTGCACTTACAAACCCGAGCAGAGGAGTGGTGCAGAGCCTGCCCCTCGCTGCCAGGGGAAGGGCGGGCAATGCCCCGCACCCCGTCTGTGGCACAGGCAAGCATCAGGGATACCAAACAGCAGTTTTGCACGTATCCCAAGCCGAGCTGGCATTCTGGCACAACTGGGACCAGGAAAGGAGCTCACCATGCAGACACTGACAGCGATGGACACCGCTCCCACTGCCAAAGAAAGGTGACTGCACACAGAGCCACCCTCAGGCAGAGAGGGAGAAGACTGAAAGCCCTCAGCAGCAGCTCGGGTCGTGCCCCTGCAGCAGAGGTTCCTCCAGGCCAGGAGGCAGCAGCCTCAGCTTTGCACTCACCCGCTCCTGTTTCTCCTTCTCTTTCTCCAGGTGATACAGCTGCCACTGCTCCGACACGTACGCCGTGCACTGCTGCCCCTTCACCAGGAACGGCGCCTCGTGCTCCTGCTCCCAGGCCTGGACACTGCTCTCCAGCTTCTCCTGCAGCTGATGAGGACAAGAGTGCAGTTAGAGAGGCTGCCCTCTCCCGCGTGGGCACCCCACACCCACAGATATCACTTGCTGGCTCCAAGAGCTGCACTGCTCCTCGGTCAGCACCATACAGGCCTGTTTGGGGCTACAGCTTCTTCTCCAGGGCCGAACCTACCTTGGCAAGCACCTTCTGCAGCTTTGCTCGCTGCTTCTCTTCTTTCAGCAGGTTCCCCCCACGGTTGGTGAAGCGACTGGGGTCTGCTGCTTTCCTCTGGGACAGAAGCCAGGGTCACGAGAAAACCAAACACATTGTCCAGTCTCACAACCCAACATAAATCCCGTGAGACAAAAGCCCCGGTGGAATCCATCCCTGCTGCGCAGCCCCATCACAAACCATGGCTCCCCACCCCCTTTCCGATCTGCTGTGGTTTCCTAGTGCCTCCCTGGGCTTTCCCAACAGCGCTTTGCGTTTGGGAGCAGAGGCTTGTGCTACTGGCGACCCAAGCACGGAGCCAAGTAGAGCACGTTCCAGCCTGCACAATACCTCCAGTTCCAGGAACATCCTCCAGTTCTCCTCCCATTTCCTAACAGCTGCAAATAGATCTTTGTGTGTTTCATAGAAGCTCTTCATCTTCCCCATCTCAGCCTCATGGAGCTCGAGCAGGGCTTCTGTGTAGTCCTCTGGAGAGGAGGGAACAGCACTTTGAGGAGGCAGCCGGGCATCTCTGGGCCTCTGTGGGCTGCGCACAGCCCTTCCCGGCAGCTCCCACAGAGCAGCCGATAGGCAGGAAGAGCCAGCACTCACCATCATAAAAGGGGCTGAAGGCTTCCCTCTGCTCTGGACCGTAGAAGCATTTGTCCCAGTACGCAGCCAGCTCTGCCCGGATTGCCTGAACCACAGCTTTCGTATTCTGCAGCTTCAGCTCCTCCAGATTGTCCACTTCCAACTGCAGCTACCAACAAGACCAGAGCACGGACTCAGGGAAGGCAGCACGAGAAGAGGAGCAGTTACCAGCACCAACTCCCAGCTCCTCCACCCACGAGGGCAGGATTTGGTCTGTTCACTTCACACTTGACTGCTGGAAACAGCTCCTCTGCTCTGGCTGAGCAGACAGGAGCATGAAAGCCAAAGCTGCCGCTCCCCAGCTCCCTCCCTCCCTCCCCGGGCACAGGATGCTCCTTACAGCTTTCCTGGTTTTGACTTTGGACCCAGCCACGTGCACCGCAGAAGCCTCCCTCTCCTCCGCAGGAATCCGCAGCCTGTCCCAAAGCGCGGTGATTCTGGAGCGCAGCTCTGCACACACAGCTTCGTTCCGGGATCGCTGGGATTCCAGCTACAGCGGGGAAAGCACAGGGTCAGCGCCAGCACAAAGCTCACCTTACGTGACGTCCTTGCAAAAGCTCACAAGAGGAAGTTCTAGCACATGGGCTTGCTGAAAACTGACAGCCTCCACAGCCGGCAGTGCTGCCTCCCTGTGCCAACGTACCTGCTGCAGCAGATGCTGAAGGGCAGCGATGTTGTCCCTGGACAAGCAGAAGGCTTCCTCATCCTCGCACACCACCTCTCGCTCAAAGCTGGTGTCTGGAGTGTGGTCCAGCTCCTCCATGAGGAGGATGATTTGCCGCTTACAGTTCGCAAACTCTTGTTGCCTTTGCTCCTGGAAGTGACAAGCGGCATTAGAACCCAGAGAGCACCTTGCACTGTCCCCTCCTCATCTCCCTCTCCCCACTTGCCTTCTCAGCATTCAGGGAGGCCAAGTGGCGTCTGTAGCGATCCAGGTCGTCCAGGCTGGGCACAGCATTGGTGTTGATGCAGAATGGGGCTGTGCAGAGGATGTCGCACAAGTCTTGATCTTGGTCTACCAGGGTTTTCAGCTCCCGCATCCTGTCCGCTTTCTGTTTTGCCAAAACCTCCATGCGGCTGCGCAATTCCTTCTCCATCTGCAGAATGGTAGCTTCTTCCGCTGCCTACAAGAGTCCAGAAATCAGCTTTCTTCTCCCCAGCTCTCACACCTGACTGCAGAGTCCAGGCAGCAGGAGACACCTGCCAGCAAAAGCCTAGAAGCAAGAAGTGATTCCTTACCTCAAAGGGCTCCAGCTGGAGCTCCTTGCAGAGGGCATCAACCTCCTTCCGAGACCGGCTAATACTCTTCAGGAGACGCTGCTTCAGTCCCTCCTCCTCTGCAACCATCAGCTCCAGGATTTCCTGCAGCACAGGCACAGTTAGAAGCAGGTGTGGGGGTGGAAAGCGAGGAGGGAGCACGCAGGGAGAGGAGACTGGACAGCTGATAGGGCTCTAGCAGGAGGGCAGAGGTGCAGTGGTACCCCTGGTGCCCCCAACTCAAACATGACCTGGCCAGCCCCACGCTGGCAGGCTGGGAGCTCCTGCTGAAGCGGGCCTGGGCACCCCCACCCCAGCCCCTCACCTTGATGTGCCTCTTGACCGTTTCAATGCGCTCCAGGCGCAGCTCCTCAGGGATTCCAATCTCCTCCCAGATGTCCTGCAGAGCCGCTATGGCTCCATTCAGCACCGACACGGCCTCGGCCGCCAGCACGTCACTGCGGGCACCGGGACCACCGTCCATCAGGAGCCAGGACCTCCGTAGGACCCCCTTGCCCAGGGCCATCTGTTTCCCCACCCCTATCCGGGATCTCCCTTCTCCATGACTCCCTTCTTGCCCTTCCCACCCTGCCACCCCCTTGCCCATGCCCCTGCCGCCACCTATCCCAGGACACCCTGTCTTCCCTCCCTCCACCACCTCCTGCCCAGGTACCCCTTGCCCAGCTCCCTGTTGCTGCCCTGCCACTCCCCAGGACTGCCCCCCAGCAACCCTTTGCCTGGCTGTCCATCCCCCCCCCGCCCCCCAACCCCTGCCCCACAGCAGCTGCTGTCCTCTTATCTGGGAACCCCTTGTCCAGGACTCCCCTCTTCCCCCCCCCCCCGGCAACGCCCCATCACCCCCTTGCCCATGTCCCTGCCACCCTTCCACCCACCGTCCCCCGCCTGGGACCCCCTTGCTTGTGTCCCGGCCGCCCCTGCACCCACCGCCTCCCCTGGCCAGGTACCCCTTGACCGGGTCCCAGATGTCCCGTCCTCCCCTCAAGGAGCCTTTTGCCCGGGTGCCCCCTCGCCCAGCTCCCTCTTGCTGACCTGCCGCCCCCCAGGGCTTCCCGAGAACCCGGTGTCCCCTTCCCCACTCGGGTCCCCGCCGACCTTTCGCCCTCCCGGGACCCCCTCCCCAGATCTGGGCTCCGGTGTCCCGGAACTCGGTCTCCGCCGCCATCGCCTGGGAACCCCTGGCCCGAGTGCCTCTCGCCCCTCCGGGGCCGCCGCGGCTCCCCCGTGCCCCTGCCGAGCCCCCTTTGCCAGGTCCCGGTGCCCGCACCTCCGCCGCATGGGGACCGCCTCTCTCCGGGATCGCCGCTCTCTCCGCGACTGCCGCTCTCTCCGCGGCCGCCGCTCTCTCCGCGATTGCCTCTCTCTCCGCGGCCGCCGCTCTCTCCGTGATCGCCTCTCTCCGCAGCCGCCGCTCGCTCTGACGGGTCGAACTTCCCCCCGCGAGCTCTGATTGGCTGTCGCCGCGGTGGACGTCACCGCAGGCCCCGCCCACAACGGCCCCTCTGGCTCCGACCCCTCCGGCCCCGCCCCAAGCCGCCCGCCAGCCAACGGCCGAGCTGGGGCCGGGGGTGCGGGGGGAGACGGGACACATACATCCCCCCCGTCCCCCGTCCCCCACACACGCCCCGTGCCAGGACTTCCCCGGCCTCGCTGCCCCATCGCCCCGGTACGTCCCCATCTCCGATACCTCACCGGACGGCCAGTCCCCCATTGCCTCAGTACCCTTCCCCGCCCTAGTCCCCGGGAAGGACCCCTGCCCCGATCTCCCATCGCCTCAGGACACCCCGCCCCGGCTCCGGTCCCCCATCCCCTGGAGGGATCCCCGTCCCCCTCTCCCATTCCCATACCCCTCGTCCCGGTACCTCTCGTCCCGGGCCCCTCCCCCCGTCCCTCTCCCCCATCCCCACGAGGGACCCACGCCCCAGTCCACGTTGCCCCGGGACCGCCTCTCCCAGTCCCCCATCCCCAGGAGGGATCCTGGTCCCACTCTCCCATTCCCAGACCCACCCTTCACCCCTGTACCCATCCCCCATCACAGCTCCCTCTGCTCTGGGACTCCCCTCAGCCCAGTCCCCATCGCCCCAATAATACAAGATGTGGAAAATCTGGTTTGAAGTAGGGTTGTTTTCTGTAGAATCGGTTTTCGAACTCGCTTCAGTTCAGAGATATCTAAGTGGCAGCATTTCTGTAAATCATACAGACACAGACTGTTCTTCTGACGGTGTGTTTTTGAAATAGTGCTGTACCCAGACAATACTTCTTATCTAAGAATGTAAGGCTGGCTTCAAAGCTGTAATTGGCAGAGATTTGACTGTTGTGAAGTTCATAAAAAAATTAGGTCAATCATCGAAAAGTGATAGAATATGCACAAGATTGCTAGGAAAGTTTACACACACACATGTACGTTGGCTATATCTTCCCCCATCACCTCAGGACCTCACAGGGCTCTGGTCCCCCATACCCAGGAGGGATGCCCATCCCACTCTCCGCCGTTCTCCTGATGCCCACTCCCACCCCAGTTCCCCATTGCCCTACTGGGATCCCCCACCCCCAAGAGCCGGAGCCGGAGCCGGAGCCGGAGCCAGAGCTGTGCAGGAGAGCTGTTTATGAGCACGGGCTGGGGACAGGATGGCAGCAGAGCCCCCTGCCCCGGCCTCACGTCTTGGCCTCCATCATGGCCTCCATCATCCGGGCGCTGTTGCTGATGGCCGTGGTCAGGAAGATGAACTTGAACCCTGGGGGAGAGGCATTGTCGGTGCCCTGGCTGTGCCATGGGGCACAGCTGGTGATCCCTGCCAGTTCCCAGCCCAGGGACGCTCCGTGGGAGCACTAGCCGGGAGGGCTCGCAGATTCCACCACCCCCTTCCCCTCCAGGCTTCACCACCGCTGGCACCCAGTATGGCCACTGCTGTTCCCACGGGAGCTCCAGAGCTCCCACCTTCTGCCCATCTCCCGTCAGACATCCCTCCCGCTGCAAATCCTACCTCTCTCCTTGCCCAGGAACCGGAGTGCGGCCCTTTCAGAGAAGGTGCAGCCACCCAGGAAGACAGCGAGGACAACGCGCTGGGCCTCCCAGGAGGGGTTGTCCTCCACCGTGCTGTCTGGATGGGACAGGGCGCTGGGGGTGCCACCAGCCCCAGCCCAGCCGCCCTAGCCCGGCACTGCTGGCAGTACCTGAGATGGCAAACTCGTTGCCATTGAGCAGCCGCACGACCTCCTGCAGGCCCAGCCAGCTCCGGCGCTCCAGCACCTGAGGGACGGGGCAGGGGGTCAGGCAGAGCCCGCAGGCAGGCTGAGGGCTGCCGGCCCCGTGTGGAGGGACCCCTGCAGACCCCCGGCAGGAGGCCATGGCCGGGGGGGACGAGCAGGGTGCTCTGCAACGGAGGTGGGCTCACCTGCTCAAAGATCTTGCAGCTCAGGGGGATGTAGGCTCCGCTGAAAACATAGGCCAAGTCCCGAGGCATTTTCAGCTCGTACTCCCCATCCACCCGCGGGATCTGCAGAGAGGTGCGGCATGCGGGATACGGGACCAGCCTGCTCGAGGCTTCTCTGACCCCGCAGGGGTGCAGGCGGTGAGGAGTGACAAATGTCCAGAGCAGCCTCTGCCTCCACCTCCTGCCTTGCCAGCCCGGGGCCCGGAAAACCACAAGCCCGGGCAGGCAGTGCATCCGAGTGCCCGGGACGGGAACGAAGCCTCGGCGCCGGCCCATTCTGCTGCCCTCAGAACCCTCTAGCATCCCTGTACCCCACCCCTCTGTCATGCCCAGACCCAGGTCGCAGAACTGCCCCTCAGTGCCAGGCATGCAAGCAGCGCTGCTCCTGGTGTGGGGCTGGAGTGTTCACAGGGGGCGAAGCACAGCTGGAGCACCCAGCCCTCCACTGCGCCAGAGTCTGAGGTCAGGGCAGATCGGGAAGCCTGCTGTGAGGCCCTGCTGCAGCAGGGGCTTCCTTCTCCAGGGGTGCCCAGCCTGCACAGAGTGACCGGAGCCCCTCGGGCACCGGTGGGCGCACGGGCAGGGTGGCAGCCCCACAAGGACACACCAACCCCAGCTTCTTGCTTATGATTCGAAAATTGCTCTTCCTGGCCAAAGAATTAAACGCATCTGTGATCTTTCCTGGAAAACAAGACCAGGAGAAACAGCTCAGAGCCTCGGGATTAGTCACAGCCCTGCCAGCAGCAGGCTGGGCAGAGGGATGTGCCCAGGAGAGAGCAGCCTCACGCAGAGCTCCAGGCTGGCAGTGGTCCTTGCCAGCCCTGCTGCTCCCGTGGGCAGAGCCCCTGCCCCGCTCCTAGCTCTGGGCCCACAGTGTCCACGTTTGCCACGTGCTTCCAGCCAGTTCTGGAGCAGCAGCTCCTGACAGGGCAGGGCTCTGCTCTCGGCTCCCCAGGGACCCGGGGCGGAGGGCTGGCTCTCACCGGCAGCGCGGTCCGTCACCAGCTTGCTGACTCTGCTCTCCACAGCGGTCAGGGTCTCTCCGGCCGACTGCTCTGTCAGCAGCCCAATGCGCTAGAGGTTGTGGGAGGTCAGCAAGTGCTCAGGCCCGTAGCTCTGGAGAAGGGTCAGGCGGATCAGCGTGCAGCCCCGGCTGCGAGCTCAGAAAGGTGGCAGGGTGCCATCTCCATGAGGAGGCTGCTCAGGGCAACCCCGCAGGCAACAGGGCAGGCAGGGCTCAGGGCTCCTGCGGAGATGCCGAGACAGGGGCTGTTTTGTGGAGACAGCCTGAGCAACCCTGGGCAGCACTGTCCCTGGACACTCACCCGCAGGTACTGCGTTTTCGGGGAACGGTAGTCTTTGGGCATGAGACCTGTGGGGAGCAGCAGGGTGAGCTCTGCACCCAGGCTGGAGGGCCCCGGTGCCAGCCCCCCCTGCCCAGCACAGCTGGACACCTCACCGTTCTCCGTGGTGGAGAGGAGGCACATCAGGCGCAGGCTCTCGATGGGGGACACCTGCATGGGAGCGGGCGGTGAGCCCTGCCGCAGGACAAGGTGGCCAAGAAGCCATCCCTCCGGCCTGGCGCGGTCTCACCTGCCGGTCAATGTGCTCCTCTATGAAGCTGGTGCTCTCACGGACGTCGAAGCCCTCCAGCAAAGCTGTGGCAGGGGAAGAGCCAGCCTCACTTTTCCCACCCCTAGGGCTCTCTCTCCAGCTAACGGAGCCAGAGGCCATGCTCAGCTCCCTCCCCGTGCCCCGTGGAACAGGGCAGGCTTGCGAAGCTGGGCCTTCTACCACACACCCCAGACCTCTTCAGGGTGAGGCTGGACCCTCTTTAGGACCTGGAGAGCCGTCTCAGCCTGAAGGTCAGGAAAGACCATGGCCACACAGAGGGGACCCAGGCTGAGGGCTGCCTAGGCCCGGGGCAAGTGGGTTAGAGTGGAGGGATGGGGAGTGAGGACTGGGACAGGGAAGAGCACTCACAATGTTCAGTCTTGATCATCTCCTGGAAGTCCTGCTTGGTTTTCTTTTTCATGAGGGACTCGCAAGCACCGACATCTGCACAGCCAAGAGAGGTGGGCACTTGGGAGGAGAAACAGATTCCGCGTACAGCTCATCACCACAGCCCCGCTACAGACACCTGCGTGGACCAACAGCCCCTGCTGCCCCGCCCACCGCTCACAGCCTCTGCTGCTCCCCAGGACAAGCAGGGGCCTTCAGCTCCCCCTGCACCCCCCAGGAGCCCAGGTAGCCACTGCAGTGGTTGAGGGCCTCTCCCTCCCTGCTGTTGCAGCCCTGGCTCCTACGCAGGCTCAGCAGGCGATGCTCTTGTTTTAGTCCCTTCAGTTCCTGGGAGACAAAGTTCTTCACCTGCTTGGTGTCTATCCCGCGGCGCCACCGCAGAAGAAAGAGCATCCAGGGAAGTGGCTCGGCTGCAGAGACACAGCACCATGGGCATCCCGCACACCACGGCAATACTCACGTCATACTGTGCCTGCGGGTTACGTGACTTCTGGCTCAGGAAGCCAAACACGCTGGAGAAGTGCTCGTTGCGAATCTGGTCGAAGACCTGCAGGGAGCACCAGAGCAGTCGGCGCTGGGCACACACCCTGTGCTCTTGTGTCAGCACGGGGCCCTGTCAGCCACAGCCCCCAGCACCGCAACGCCCAGAGCCAACGCTGGACAGCAGTGGGACAAGGTGCTATCACAGCATCATAGAATGGTTTGGGTCAGAAGGGATCTTAAAGATCCTCCAGTTCCCACCCCCCTGCCATGGGCAGGGACACCTCCCACCAGACCAGGCTGCTCAAGACCACACTCAACCTGGCCTGGAACACCTCCAGCCAGGGAGGGGGCAGCCACAACTTCCCTGAGCAACCTGCCTCACCACCCTTACTGTGAAGAATGTCCTCCTAATGTCTAATCTGAACCTTCTACTTCCCAATTTAAAGCCATTCCCCATCCTATCGCTCCATGCTCTTGTAAGAAGTCCCTCCACGGCTTTTCTGGAGCCTCTTTCAGTACTGGAAGGCCGCTAGGAGGTCCCTCCGGAGCCTCCTCTTCTCCAGAGCAGAGATGCTCCAGCCAGCGAGGTCAGTGCCCCAAAATTCGACTCGCCAGCACGACACATTCCTGCACCCGGGGACTCTGCTGACTACAGGAGCCGAGCTGTGCCTGCAGACCTCATTTCTCTGGTCTTTGTACCCTAACCCGTCCCAACCTGTGCTCTGAGGCTCAGCAGCAGCTGGCTGCTCCTGCTCAGGTTTAGGGGAAGAATCGCTCCGCTCAGCCTGCTCCTGTTGCACATGGGCACAGAGCACAACAGGGGGACCCGCTGCCCCTGCGGTACGCAAGCAGGACTCGCCTTGTCCTGGGCATTAAGCAGCACCTTAATGCTTTTGTCAGAAGGGGTGACTTCTGGTCCAAAATCCACACTCCCTGTGGAGAAGGACCAAAAGCTGCTTTACCCTGGCCAACAGTGACAGCCCTACATGCTGGCCCTGCTGCACAAAGCAGTGGAGACGGGGGACGCCGACCCAGCTGCTCAGGTGGCCGTGGACAGCTTCCAGCAGCCACACCGGCTCTGTGCCCACGGGGAAAAGCCTTGGCTGCTGCACACACAAACTCTGAAGACTCCACAGAGAGCCCCATGCTGCTCTGGCGTCTTCCCCAGCAACCTACCACACTTGATGCGGAAGGTGTCATCCACCGGCCCCTCGTAGACCACTTGGGAGCACAACGCTGTCCCGTAGCCTCTATCTGCAACGAGAGCCGGTGGCCAGCCTGCCCTGCTGCTCCCCACACCTGCCCTGCCTGGCCTTGGCCACCTCAAGCCTCTCGCTGCTCCCTGCAGCCAGCAAAGCCTCTCTCTGTCCTTATCTGGCTGAGCTGCTGGCCCAAACTGTTTCTCCTCAGCCAGTTCTTGCCTGCCTCGGTCCAGCCTACCTCTGTCCATGAGAAAGACGTTGCCAATCTCGGGCTTCCTGCCCTGGCTGTCACCCTCGCCCTCCTCCTCCAGGTCCCGCCACAGCTCCTAGCTCATCTGTGATGGAAGAACGTGCCAGGGCCTGGGGAGGCAGCCCAGGCTGCCTCGTCCCACCAAGGACCCCTGATGTGCTACTGCCATGGTGGGCCAGCCAAGGGCATGGGCCATCCCACAGGGAGAACCGGCCGCAGGGGCCCTGGGGCTCACCAGCCTGGGCTGGGCACCAGCGCTTCCTGCTCCGGAGCATGGGGTGCTCTGCAACGCCCCAACACGCAGCAGACGCAGCTACCCATGCCCAGGACGCAGGAATGCAGGCATCCTGGAAACCTGCCAAGCCCCCAGAGCCACCTGGGAAGGGGCAGCAGCACAGTGCCACCTCGGTGGTGACACAGACGCCACGCAGCTGATGGCTTTGATTCCCTGCGAGCCATATGCCTTACAGCGACCAGAGAGGCTTCCCCGTGTTCCAGCTGATCCCAGTGGCGCGGGCCTTACCTTGGCAGCCCTGCCAATCCCGTAGGCCTTGCCAAAAGGCCCACACAGTGAGTTCAGCAACCGCAGGGCTCGAGCGATGGAGTGGATCCAGCGGTGATCTCCCTCCTGCAGGGACCACGAGAGGTCATGGAGCAAATCTGGGGAGGCTGGCTGAGAAACGACTGCAATGACTCGGCTGGAGATGGACAAGGCATGGAGCAGGCCATGGGCTGGGTGCTTCCAGGAGGACAATGCACTGGAACACAGTGGGACGCCCCGAAGCTGCTTGGGACTGAGCAGAGGAAGGGCCAGCACAGGGGGTTGTGTGTGGAGGGAGGGGTTATCACAGCTCATCAGAGCAGCCGCTGCAGCAAAAGGCACCTCGACAGCAGGCGAGGGCTGAGGGGACGGAGCAGGACATCATGCACCGGAACAAAGCTCGGGCAGCTCCATGCTGATGATGTCCTCGTGCAAGGGCAGGAGGTAGAAGGACCACTCGTCGCAGGTGACATCTGAGCTTGGGACAGGGAAAGGTGACAGTTACCCAGCCCTCAGCAGAAACTACTGCGGGTGGCAGGAGCGGGCAGGGCATTACCTGCAGCACAACGATGTCGGTCACGCCAGCCTCCTGTGCCAGGATCATGGCTGCACCTGTGAGGTGGAGCAGAGGAGTGGGGAGGGGGCACGGCAGGGGAGCAGGGTGGCAAGGGGACCCCCGGGTCTGTCCTGGGGGGCAGTGCCCAGGCTGGAGGGACCCTGCTGGCACCTACTGGGCAGTGAAGGCCTTGGGCCACGCAACAGGGAAAGGCACCTGGGGCTGCAGGAACAGGTGCCCAGGCAGGGCAGCAGTGTGGGGGAAGCCCCATGGCCGAGCATGAGACTGGGCAGGCCGGGGCGGTGGTGGGCAGCGCCGGGGGTTCTGTCTCCAGCCGGGCAGCAGGGACATGGGGTGCGAGAGGAGACGTTGCCCTGTCTAGGAGACGCTGGGAGGGGTCCCGGGGGTCTCGGGAACTCCGTCCCGGCAGCGGGAAGATGGTTCCCGGGCCAGGCAGTGCTCCCGGGAAGGGGAGCGGGGGGGACAGGGGGCCCCGGGGCTCTGTCTTGGAGGCGGGCGGCGCTCACGGGTGGGGGTCCTCATGGCGGGCGGTGCTGTGGGTCGGGGGGCGGGTGGTCCCGGGGGCCCCGTCCCGGAGCAGTCAGAGTTTGGGCTCAGGAGAGCTTCCCGGGGGCTCCGTCCCGCGGGAGGGCGGCGTTTGGGGGCAGGAGGGGGACCCCGGGGGCTCCGGCCCCACCATGGCCCAGTGTGGTGTCTGCAGGTAAATACGGGCAGCTGGGACACGAGGATGACCCCAGCTCCGACCAACCACGCCGCATCCAGTACCTGGTGGCCCATGGGCTACAGGCAGAGGAGGTGGTGTGTGGGCCCTGGACCACCTACGTCTGCGTGCTGGAGCCATGAGGGTCCCCACCACTGCAGTGAGCAAGACAGGGAAGCGTGACTCCTCCCGCGTGGCAGGCAGGCGGCCCTGGGCCCTGGGGACTCCAGCCTTGCTGCTCCCTGCTGCACGCCCCACCCCCCCCACACCCTCCCCCGGACCTCTAGCCTTGCAGGGGGTGTGGGAGAGGCAAGGTCCCCCGCATCACACCCACCGGGTGGCAGGGCTGAGCATGGGGTCAAGCAAAGCCAACTAAGGGAACTGCAGCTAAAGCGAGCTGCACTGAGCCAAGCCTGCTGTGGTGGTGGGAGAGGAAGATGCTGATGGACAACAGCTACAGAAAGGGAGGGGGGAAAAAAAGCCTGCGAGGAGAGTGCTGAGGTCAGCCCTCTGGAATAAGTTCTGTCAGTCCCAGAGCACGCGCAGCAAGGCACAGCACCAGCAGCCAGGCTGCAGCAGATGCCTGCGCCCACCCCTGCACTAGCCTAACATAATAACAACCAACTCCAATCTTCAATAACAAAGGTGTGGGAGAACTCCCACAAATGAAAACAATTTATTTTTTTTTTTTTTTAAAAGTACCCCTGGGGCAGGAACCCCCAACCCTGTGATAAACTGGGCTGGGGCAGGCAGCGCCTCAGTAGAAGGTGGTGGTGGTGGAGTTGAGGACCCTGGAGCTACTGGATGCCTTTGAAAGTTGGCGCTGTGAAAAGAAGCAGCAGAAGATGGGGTTGAGCGTTTGTTTGAGGGTGCTGGTTTGTTTGGGCTCCCCACCCGCTTCTGCTGAGTGTTTCCTGCCTTGTTCTGAAGCATCGAGGAGCTGAGGAAGAACTGGGAGCCTCCCAGAAGCAGGAAGAGCTGTTGCCTACATCCCTCCCGCAGGGGGCAGGCTGGCTGTCCCGGGAAGCGCTCCCAACAGACCAGCGGGAAGCAAAGCGGCTGCTCCTCAGCGAAGGGAAGCACAACCGGGCCTGCCCTGCGCGGCCGCGGGACGAAGCGACTCTGCGCCAAAGCAGCACCCTCCTTGCCCCAGGGTTGTGCTGCCACGGGGAAGGGATGCTGGTGGCTATCTGGTATCAGAAGCTGTTCACGCTTGGGCTCAGCCCCTCCTAAGGGAAGGGTAGAGGCCACTAAGGGAGCTCCTGCCAGCCACAGCAAAGCTGCATCTACCCCCAGCTCCCCAGCTGCTGCTTGCCAAGCCACCAGTGCAGTAGAGGAGGTGGGAGAGGCAGTGGGGACCCTCTGCAGGCTCAGCCCAGGGTGGACAGGAGGCAGGATCCTGCAGGACCGCACACCTGATGAGTCCACGCGGGTAGCAGGAAAAGGGGGGGAGGGGTCAGGAGACCTCCAACAGACTGGCTTGGGGCAGTGAGAGTGCTGCTGCCAGCTGCCCGGGCCACCGTGCTACAGCCCCTGCAAGAGGCCGGGGAGCACCACCACCTCCGTGCCCACAGCAGAGATGAGGGACTTGGACCCCAGGGGCAGCAAGGCTGTTCCAGGAGCCCTGGGCTTTGTCCCTGCGCGAGGCTGGGAGGTGCCCCAACACCAGGGTCGTATTTGTGCCTGTTCAGGGCCTTTGCAATGGGAGCAGTGCTCGGCCTCAGCCATCAAATCTCAGTTTTAAGTTCTTGATACAGAACCAACAGATCTGTTGCCGCAGGCGCTGACAGGAACAGCCGTACTGCGCGGGGACACCAGGAGGGCTGTGCAGAGCCAAGCCCCCCCCCGGCTGCTCTGGGAGCAGGGAGCACACACACCACACCCCCCCCGTGCTGTCCAGTGAAAGGAGCCGGGGTTAGAAGAGGTGAATTACCGCAAACTGAGAATAGGTGCTGGCAACAGAACTAACACTGTTGTTACGTTATCTGGAACACATTCTCCTTGTTCTGGTCCTTGACTCTAGAGCTGAGGTTCTTCACAGCCGCACGCCTGGTGGTCCGGGCCTGGCCAAGCTACAGGAAAAAGTGAGTTAGAGGGGACACGGGGATCAAGTAGAGCCAGGGGAGCTGCACTGGCTTCGCTGCCTGTCACTCTGCAGCGCCCAAAGAGCTTCAGGGTTCAGGATCTAGGGTCCAATTCCGATCCTGGAAACATACAGCACCAGACCCAGATTTTGAAGACACGCCCCCCCCCCCCAGGCTGCAGGTTCAGCGCAAAGGAACAGCTGTACGCTACAAGTCTGAGCTAGAGGGAGATTTCCTGAATGCTGCTACTGCCCTCCTCCTCCTCCCTCAGGTCTCACAAACATCCTGCCAGGATCGCGGAAGCCTAGCGCAGCAGGTACAGACTTTTGCATCCCAGAAGCTTGGCACAGTAGGTAGCAAAGCTCAGCATGGCAGCAGTCATCCATTCCTCTCTTCCCCAGCCCACTTTGGAAAGCTCCTTACCTTCCCTCCGGAAGCTGGCAACCGAGACACTGGTGACTGGCTGATGGTTCCCCCAAAACCAGAACCAACAGTGCTGTTAGGAGTGCCAGTAGAGACGGAAGAGCTGTTGAGCTGAGGGGAAAAACAGAGCACATGTCACACAGGGAGGAAGTTGGTGGCTGCACTGTGCCAGGGAAACCAAGGTGGCAGTCCCAGCTGCACAAAGCCTTCTGCCTCTGGAACACCATAGCACAACAGGGTGGTTGTCCCCAGGGAGAAGAAGTCCCCGCATCCTGGCCTCTTCACCTGCTTCTGTTGCACTGCTGCACCTCCCAAACCCTCCCCGCATCTCTGCGTGGGGCCAAGGGCAGCCCAAGACCGGGCACAGCTCCAGTCTAATGCCAGCTCCCAGCAGGGTCCCAGCACGCCCGTGCTGCTTGGCATGGACAGTTTACCTTCTTCACTTTGCCAGGCGTGGGGGTGCCGAGCACGCGTCGCTTGATGGGTGGGTGTGGAGTGCTTCCATACATCATTTCTGCCTCCATCTGGCGACTTTTCTTCAGTTGCTGCATGAGAGATCTGCACTTACAAACCCGAGCAGAGGAGTGGTGCAGAGCCTGCCCCTCGCTGCCAGGGGAAGGGCGGGCAATGCCCCGCACCCCGTCTGTGGCACAGGCAAGCATCAGGGATACCAAACAGCAGTTTTGCACGTATCCCAAGCCGAGCTGGCATTCTGGCACAACTGGGACCAGGAAAGGAGCTCACCATGCAGACACTGACAGCGATGGACACCGCTCCCACTGCCAAAGAAAGGTGACTGCACACAGAGCCACCCTCAGGCAGAGAGGGAGAAGACTGAAAGCCCTCAGCAGCAGCTCGGGTCGTGCCCCTGCAGCAGAGGTTCCTCCAGGCCAGGAGGCAGCAGCCTCAGCTTTGCACTCACCCGCTCCTGTTTCTCCTTCTCTTTCTCCAGGTGATACAGCTGCCACTGCTCCGACACGTACGCCGTGCACTGCTGCCCCTTCACCAGGAACGGCGCCTCGTGCTCCTGCTCCCAGGCCTGGACACTGCTCTCCAGCTTCTCCTGCAGCTGATGAGGACAAGAGTGCAGTTAGAGAGGCTGCCCTCTCCCGCGTGGGCACCCCACACCCACAGATATCACTTGCTGGCTCCAAGAGCTGCACTGCTCCTCGGTCAGCACCATACAGGCCTGTTTGGGGCTACAGCTTCTTCTCCAGGGCCGAACCTACCTTGGCAAGCACCTTCTGCAGCTTTGCTCGCTGCTTCTCTTCTTTCAGCAGGTTCCCCCCACGGTTGGTGAAGCGACTGGGGTCTGCTGCTTTCCTCTGGGACAGAAGCCAGGGTCACGAGAAAACCAAACACATTGTCCAGTCTCACAACCCAACATAAATCCCGTGAGACAAAAGCCCCGGTGGAATCCATCCCTGCTGCGCAGCCCCATCACAAACCATGGCTCCCCACCCCCTTTCCGATCTGCTGTGGTTTCCTAGTGCCTCCCTGGGCTTTCCCAACAGCGCTTTGCGTTTGGGAGCAGAGGCTTGTGCTACTGGCGACCCAAGCACGGAGCCAAGTAGAGCACGTTCCAGCCTGCACAATACCTCCAGTTCCAGGAACATCCTCCAGTTCTCCTCCCATTTCCTAACAGCTGCAAATAGATCTTTGTGTGTTTCATAGAAGCTCTTCATCTTCCCCATCTCAGCCTCATGGAGCTCGAGCAGGGCTTCTGTGTAGTCCTCTGGAGAGGAGGGAACAGCACTTTGAGGAGGCAGCCGGGCATCTCTGGGCCTCTGTGGGCTGCGCACAGCCCTTCCCGGCAGCTCCCACAGAGCAGCCGATAGGCAGGAAGAGCCAGCACTCACCATCATAAAAGGGGCTGAAGGCTTCCCTCTGCTCTGGACCGTAGAAGCATTTGTCCCAGTACGCAGCCAGCTCTGCCCGGATTGCCTGAACCACAGCTTTCATATTCTGCAGCTTCAGCTCCTCCAGATTGTCCACTTCCAACTGCAGCTACCAACAAGACCAGAGCACGGACTCAGGGAAGGCAGCACGAGAAGAGGAGCAGTTACCAGCACCAACTCCCAGCTCCTCCACCCACGAGGGCAGGATTTGGTCTGTTCACTTCACACTTGACTGCTGGAAACAGCTCCTCTGCTCTGGCTGAGCAGACAGGAGCATGAAAGCCAAAGCTGCCGCTCCCCAGCTCCCTCCCTCCCTCCCCGGGCACAGGATGCTCCTTACAGCTTTCCTGGTTTTGACTTTGGACCCAGCCACGTGCACCGCAGAAGCCTCCCTCTCCTCCGCAGGAATCCGCAGCCTGTCCCAAAGCGCGGTGATTCTGGAGCGCAGCTCTGCACACACAGCTTCGTTCCGGGATCGCTGGGATTCCAGCTACAGCGGGGAAAGCACAGGGTCAGCGCCAGCACAAAGCTCACCTTACGTGACGTCCTTGCAAAAGCTCACAAGAGGAAGTTCTAGCACATGGGCTTGCTGAAAACTGACAGCCTCCACAGCCGGCAGTGCTGCCTCCCTGTGCCAACGTACCTGCTGCAGCAGATGCTGAAGGGCAGCGATGTTGTCCCTGGACAAGCAGAAGGCTTCCTCATCCTCGCACACCACCTCTCGCTCAAAGCTGGTGTCTGGAGTGTGGTCCAGCTCCTCCATGAGGAGGATGATTTGCCGCTTACAGTTTGCAAACTCTTGTTGCCTTTGCTCCTGGAAGTGACAAGCGGCATTAGAACCCAGAGAGCACCTTGCACTGTCCCCTCCTCATCTCCCTCTCCCCACTTGCCTTCTCAGCATTCAGGGAGGCCAAGTGGCGTCTGTAGCGATCCAGGTCGTCCAGGCTGGGCACAGCATTGGTGTTGATGCAGAATGGGGCTGTGCAGAGGATGTCGCACAAGTCTTGATCTTGGTCTACCAGGGTTTTCAGCTCCCGCATCCTGTCCGCTTTCTGTTTTGCCAAAACCTCCATGCGGCTGCGCAATTCCTTCTCCATCTGCAGAATGGTAGCTTCTTCCGCTGCCTACAAGAGTCCAGAAATCAGCTTTCTTCTCCCCAGCTCTCACACCTGACTGCAGAGTCCAGGCAGCAGGAGACACCTGCCAGCAAAAGCCTAGAAGCAAGAAGTGATTCCTTACCTCAAAGGGCTCCAGCTGGAGCTCCTTGCAGAGGGCATCAACCTCCTTCCGAGACCGGCTAATACTCTTCAGGAGACGCTGCTTCAGTCCCTCCTCCTCTGCAACCATCAGCTCCAGGATTTCCTGCAGCACAGGCACAGTTAGAAGCAGGTGTGGGGGTGGAAAGCGAGGAGGGAGCACGCAGGGAGAGGAGACTGGACAGCTGATAGGGCTCTAGCAGGAGGGCAGAGGTGCAGTGGTACCCCTGGTGCCCCCAACTCAAACATGACCTGGCCAGCCCCACGCTGGCAGGCTGGGAGCTCCTGCTGAAGCGGGCCTGGGCACCCCCACCCCAGCCCCTCACCTTGATGTGCCTCTTGACCGTTTCAATGCGCTCCAGGCGCAGCTCCTCAGGGATTCCAATCTCCTCCCAGATGTCCTGCAGAGCCGCTATGGCTCCATTCAGCACCGACACGGCCTCGGCCGCCAGCACGTCACTGCGGGCACCGGGACCACCGTCCATCAGGAGCCAGGACCTCCGTAGGACCCCCTTGCCCAGGGCCATCTGTTTCCCCACCCCTATCCGGGATCTCCCTTCTCCATGACTCCCTTCTTGCCCTTCCCACCCTGCCACCCCCTTGCCCATGCCCCTGCCGCCACCTATCCCAGGACACCCTGTCGTCCCTCCCTCCACCACCTCCTGCCCAGGTACCCCTTGCCCAGCTCCCTGTTGCTGCCCTGCCACTCCCCAGGACTCCCCCCCAGCAACCCTTTGCCTGGCTGTCCATCCCCCCCCCCCCAACTCCTGCCCCACAGCAGCTGCTGTCCTCTTATCTGGGAACCCCTTGTCCAGGACTCCCCTCTTCCCCCCCGCGGCAACGCCCCATCACCCCCTTGCCCATGTCCCTGCCACCCTTCCACCCACCGTCCCCCGCCTGGGACCCCCTTGCTTGTGTCCCGGCCGCCCCTGCACCCACCGCCTCCCCTGGCCAGGTACCCCTTGACCGGGTCCCAGATGTCCCGTCCTCCCCTCAAGGAGCCTTTTGCCCGGGTGCCCCCTCGCCCAGCTCCCTCTTGCTGACCTGCCGCCCCCCAGGGCTTCCCGAGAACCCGGTGTCCCCTTCCCCACTCGGGTCCCCGCCGACCTTTCGCCCTCCCGGGACCCCCTCCCCAGATCTGGGCTCCGGTGTCCCGGAACTCGGTCTCCGCCGCCATCGCCTGGGAACCCCTGGCCCGAGTGCCTCTCGCCCCTCCGGGGCCGCCGCGGCTCCCCCGTGCCCCTGCCGAGCCCCCTTTGCCAGGTCCCGGTGCCCGCACCTCCGCCGCATGGGGACCGCCTCTCTCCGGGATCGCCGCTCTCTCCGCGATTGCCTCTCTCTCCGCGGCCGCCGCTCTCTCCGTGATCGCCTCTCTCCGCAGCCGTCGCTCGCTCTGACGGGTCGAACTTCCCCCCGCGAGCTCTGATTGGCTGTCGCCGCGGTGGACGTCACCGCAGGCCCCGCCCACAACGGCCCCTCTGGCTCCGACCCCTCCGGCCCCGCCCCAAGCCGCCCGCCAGCCAATGGCCGAGCTGGGGCCGGGGGTGCGGGGGGAGACGGGACACATACATCCCCCCCGTCCCCCGTCCCCCACACACGCCCCGTGCCAGGACTTCCCCGGCCTCGCTGCCCCATCGCCCCGGTACGTCCCCATCTCCGATACCTCACCGGACGGCCAGTCCCCCATTGCCTCAGTACCCTTCCCCGCCCTAGTCCGCGGGAAGGACCCCTGCCCCGATCTCCCATCGCCTCAGGACACCCCGCCCCGGCTCCGGTCCCCCATCCCCTGGAGGGATCCCCGTCCCCCTCTCCCATTCCCATACCCCTCGTCCCGGTACCTCTCGTCCCGGGCCCCTCCCCCCGTCCCTCTCCCCCATCCCCACGAGGGACCCACGCCCCAGTCCACGTTGCCCCGGGACCGCCTCTCCCAGTCCCCCATCCCCAGGAGGGATCCTGGTCCCACTCTCCCATTCCCAGACCCACCCTTCACCCCTGTACCCATCCCCCATCACAGCTCCCTCTGCTCTGGGACCCCAACCAGCCCAGTCCCCATCGCCCCAATAATACAAGATGTGGAAAATCTGGTTTGAAGTAGGGTTGTTTTCTGTAGAATCGGTTTTCAAACTCGCTTCAGTTCAGAGATATCTAAGTGGCAGCATTTCTGTAAATCATACAGACACAGACTGTTCTTCTGACGGTGTGTTTTTGAAATAGTGCTGTACCCAGACAATACTTCTTATCTAAGAATGTAAGGCTGGCTTCAAAGCTGTAATTGGCAGAGATTTGACTGTTGTGAAGTTCATAAAAAAATTAGGTCAATCATCGAAAAGTGATAGAATATGCACAAGATTGCTAGGAAAGTTTACACACACACATGTACGTTGGCTATATCTTCCCCCATCACCTCAGGACCTCACAGGGCTCTGGTCCCCCATACCCAGGAGGGATGCCCATCCCACTCTCCGCCGTTCTCCTGATGCCCACTCCCACCCCAGTTCCCCATTGCCCTACTGGGATCCCCCACCCCCAAGAGCCGGAGCCGGAGCCGGAGCCAGAGCTGTGCAGGAGAGCTGTTTATGAGCACGGGCTGGGGACAGGATGGCAGCAGAGCCCCCTGCCCCGGCCTCACGTCTTGGCCTCCATCATGGCCTCCATCATCCGGGCGCTGTTGCTGATGGCCGTGGTCAGGAAGATGAACTTGAACCCTGGGGGAGAGGCATTGTCGGTGCCCTGGCTGTGCCATGGGGCACAGCTGGTGATCCCTGCCAGTTCCCAGCCCAGGGACGCTCCGTGGGAGCACTAGCCGGGAGGGCTCGCAGATTCCACCACCCCCTTCCCCTCCAGGCTTCACCACCGCTGGCACCCAGTATGGCCACTGCTGTTCCCACGGGAGCTCCAGAGCTCCCACCTTCTGCCCATCTCCCGTCAGACATCCCTCCCGCTGCAAATCCTACCTCTCTCCTTGCCCAGGAACCGGAGTGCGGCCCTTTCAGAGAAGGTGCAGCCACCCAGGAAGACAGCGAGGACAACGCGCTGGGCCTCCCAGGAGGGGTTGTCCTCCACCGTGCTGTCTGGATGGGACAGAGCGCTGGGGGTGCCACCAGCCCCAGCCCAGCCGCCCTAGCCCGGCACTGCTGGCAGTACCTGAGATGGCAAACTCGTTGCCATTGAGCAGCCGCACGACCTCCTGCAGGCCCAGCCAGCTCCGGCGCTCCAGCACCTGAGGGACGGGGCAGGGGGTCAGGCAGAGCCCGCAGGCAGGCTGAGGGCTGCCGGCCCCGTGTGGAGGGACCCCTGCAGACCCCCGGCAGGAGGCCATGGCCGAGGGGACGAGCAGGGTGCTCTGCAGCGGAGGTGGGCTCACCTGCTCAAAGATCTTGCAGCTCAGGGGGATGTAGGCTCCGCTGAAAACATAGGCCAAGTCCCGAGGCATTTTCAGCTCGTACTCCCCATCCACCCGCGGGATCTGCAGAGAGGTGCGGCATGCGGGATACGGGACCAGCCTGCTCGAGGCTTCTCTGACCCCGCAGGGGTGCAGGCGGTGAGGAGTGACAAATGTCCAGAGCAGCCTCTGCCTCCACCTCCTGCCTTGCCAGCCCGGGGCCCGGAAAACCACAAGCCCGGGCACGCAGTGCATCTGAGTGCCCGGGACGGGAACGAAGCCTCGGCGCCGGCCCATTCTGCTGCCCCCAGAACCCTCTAGCATCCCTGTACCCCACCCCTCTGTCATGCCCAGACCCAGGTCGCAGAACTGCCCCTCAGTGCCAGGCATGCAAGCAGCGCTGCTCCTGGTGTGGGGCTGGAGTGTTCACAGGGGGTGAAGCACAGCTGGAGCACCCAGCCCTCCACTGCGCCAGAGTCTGAGGTCAGGGCAGATCGGGAAGCCTGCTGTGAGGCCCTGCTGCAGCAGGGGCTTCCTTCTCCAGGGGTGCCCAGCCTGCACAGAGTGACCGGAGCCCCTCGGGCACCGGTGGGCGCACGGGCAGAGTGGCAGCCCCACAAGGACACACCAACCCCAGCTTCTTGCTTATGGCTCGAAAATTGCTCTTCCTGGCCAAAGAATTAAACGCATCTGTGATCTTTCCTGGAAAACAAGACCAGGAGAAACAGCTCAGAGCCTCGGGATTAGTCACAGCCCTGCCAGCAGCAGGCTGGGCAGAGGGATGTGCCCAGGAGAGAGCAGCCTCACGCAGAGCTCCAGGCTGGCAGTGGTCCTTGCCAGCCCTGCTGCTCCCGTGGGCAGAGCCCCTGCCCCGCTCCTAGCTCTGGGCCCACAGTGTCCACGTTTGCCATGTGCTTCCAGCCAGTTCTGGAGCAGCAGCTCCTGACAGGGCAGGGCTCTGCTCTCGGCTCCCCAGGGACCCGGGGCGGAGGGCTGGCTCTCACCGGCAGCGCGGTCCGTCACCAGCTTGCTGACTCTGCTCTCCACAGCGGTCAGGGTCTCTCCGGCCGACTGCTCTGTCAGCAGCCCAATGCGCTTGAGGTTGTGGAAGGTCAGCAAGTGCTCAGGCCCGTAGCTCTGGAGAAGGGTCAGGCGGATCAGCGTGCAGCCCCGGCTGCGAGCTCAGAAAGGTGGCAGGGTGCCATCTCCATGAGGAGGCTGCTCAGGGCAACCCCGCAGGCAACAGGGCAGGCAGGGCTCAGGGCTCCTGCGGAGATGCCGAGACAGGGGCTGTTTTGTGGAGACAGCCTGAGCAACCCTGGGCAGCACTGTCCCTGGACACTCACCCGCAGGTACTGCGTTTTCGGGGAACGGTAGTCTTTGGGCATGAGACCTGTGGGGAGCAGCAGGGTGAGCTCTGCGCCCAGGCTGGAGGGCCCCGGTGCCAGCCCCCCCTGCCCAGCACAGCTGGACACCTCACCGTTCTCCGTGGTGGAGAGGAGGCACATCAGGCGCAGGCTCTCGATGGGGGACACCTGCATGGGAGCGGGCGGTGAGCCCTGCCGCAGGACAAGGTGGCCAAGAAGCCATCCCTCCGGCCTGGCGCGGTCTCACCTGCCGGTCAATGTGCTCCTCTATGAAGCTGGTGCTCTCACGGACGTCGAAGCCCTCCAGCAAAGCTGTGGCAGGGGAAGAGCCAGCCTCACTTTTCCCACCCCTAGGGCTCTCTCTCCAGCTAACGGAGCCAGAGGCCATGCTCAGCTCCCTCCCCGTGCCCCGTGGAACAGGGCAGGCTTGCAAAGCTGGGCCTTCTACCACACACCCCAGACCTCTTCAGGGTGAGGCTGGACCCTCTTTAGGACCTGGAGAGCCGTCTCAGCCTGAAGGTCAGGAAAGACCATGGCCACACAGAGGGGACCCAGGCTTAGGGCTGCCTAGGCCCGGGGCAAGTGGGTTAGAGTGGAGGGATGGGGAGTGAGGACTGGGACAGGGAAGAGCACTCACAATGTTCAGTCTTGATCATCTCCTGGAAGTCCTGCTTGGTTTTCTTTTTCATGAGGGACTCGCAAGCACCGACATCTGCACAGCCAAGAGAGGTGGGCACTTGGGAGGAGAAACAGATTCCGCGTACAGCTCATCACCACAGCCCCGCTACAGACACCTGCGTGGACCAACAGCCCCTGCTGTCCCGCCCACCGCTCACAGCCTCTGCTGCTCCCCAGGACAAGCAGGGGCCTTCAGCTCCCCCTTCCCCCCCCAGGAGCCCAGGTAGCCACTGCAGTGGTTGAGGGCCTCTCCCTCCCTGCTGTTGCAGCCCTGGCTCCTACGCAGGCTCAGCAGGCGATGCTCTTGTTTTAGTCCCTTCAGTTCCTGGGAGACAAAGTTCTTCACCTGCTTGGTGTCTATCCCGCGGCGCCACCGCAGAAGAAAGAGCATCCAGGGAAGTGGCTCGGCTGCAGAGACACAGCACCATG
>JAUMJM010000104.1:0-149236 GCA_033558235.1 Neomorphus geoffroyi
TATTTGGGAGGGCTGGGACTGGTTTAAATGCTTGGGGGGGTGGCTTTGGGGGGGGGGTGGGACATTGGGGGGGAGGGGGTATTTTTGTGGTGCTGGAGGTTTTGGGGTCCCCCCTGACCCCCCCTTTTTTGCCCCCCCCCCAGGTTGATGTTCGTTAACGTCTCCCCCCTGGAGGAAAATTTCGCTGAGTCCCTCAACTCCCTGCGCTTCGCCAGCCAGGTGGGGGGGGGGGGGGGGCGTGTTTTTGGGGGGGCTGGGGGGGACTATTTTGGGGGCGGGAGGTGTTGGAGGGTCCTGGGGGGAGGCCGTTTTGGGGGGGCTGGAGAGGGGTTTGGAGGGGCTCTTGGAGGGAGTTTTTGGGCTGGGGGGGTGTTTTGGGGGGGCTGGGGGGTGTTTTGGGGTGCAGGGGTGGGACTTGGGGGTCTCTTGGAGGGATGTTTTGATCTGGGGGCTGCTTTGGGGGGCTTTTGGGGTGCCGGGGGGCTGTTTTGGGGGGCTGAGGTGGGGTTTGGGGGGGGGTTCTTGAGTGGCTTTTTTGGGTTGGGGGGGCTTTGGGGGGTTTTGGGGGGTTGGGAGGCGGGGGGGGGGGGCTGTTTTGGGGTGCTGGAGAGGGGTTTGGAGGCTCTTGGAGGATTTTTGGTATGAGGGGTTTGGGGGGGCTTTCTTGGTTTTGGGGGGGCTCTGGAGGGGGCATTTGGGGGGCTGGGGGGGCTGTTTTGGGGGACAGGTGGGGTTTGGAGGAGATTTTGGGGGTTTGGGGGGCAGGCGTGGGGTCTGGGGGGGCTCAGGGGGCTTTTTTGGTCTGGGGGGCTTTGGGGGAGTCGGGGGGGGCTGTTTTGGGGGGCAGACGTGGGGTTTGGGGGGCTCTTGGGGAGCTTTTTTGGTCTGGGGGGGGGGTTGGGGGATTTGGGGGACTTTTTTGGCTGGGAGGCTTTTGGGGGGGCTGGGGGGTTGTTGGAGTGCGGGAGTGAGAGTTTTAGGGTGTCTTTTGGGGGTCAGGGGGCTCTTTGGGGTGGGGGGGCAGTTTTGGGGGGTACGGGGGGGGGGCAGATTTGGAGGGGGATGGGTTGGGGTCCTCAAGGTCCATTTTGGGGTCTCTTCCTCCCTCCCCCCCCCCCCCCCCAGGTGAACTCGTGCATGGTGGGCACCGCCCATGCCAACAAGAAGTAGATGTCCCAAGCCCCGCCCACTCCTGGCCCCGCCCACTCCTGGCCCCACCCCTTTCTTTGGTTTTGCAATAAATCGTTTGGAATTAACGATTGGCCCTGATTGGCTGCTGGTGGTCACGTGATCCTGGACCTCCGGGGGACTGGGGTGAACTGGACTCAAATGGACGTCAATGGACTGGGTTGGACTGGGTTGGACTGGGTTGGATGTCCATGGACTGGGTTGGACTGGGTTGGACTGGGTTGGATGTCCGTGGACTGGGTTGGACATTGTCCAACTGGGTTGGACGTCCTTGGACTGGGTTGGACATCCACGAACTGGTTTGGACTGGGTTGGACATCGTTGGACGCGGTTGAACATCCATGGACTGGGCTGGACGTCCATGGACTGGGTTGGACTGGGCTGGACATCCATGGACTGGGCTGGACGTCCATGGACTGGGTTGGACTGGGCTGGACATCCATGGACTGGGCTGGACATCCATGGATTGGGTTGGACGTCCATGGACTGGGTTGGACTGGATCGGACGTCCATGGACTGGGTTGGACGTCCATGGACTGGGTTGGACGTTGTTGGGCATCCATGGACTGGGTTGGCCGTCACTGGACATGGTTGGACATTGTTAGACTGGGATGGACGTCTACGGACTGGGTTGGACTCGATTGGACTCATTTGGACATCCACAAACTGGATTGGACGTCCATGGACTGGGTTGGACATCAATGGGTGTCATTGGACTGGGTCGGACTGGGTTGGACATCACTGGACATCGTTAGACTTGGTTGGACGTCAGTGGACTTGGACGTCCATGGACTGGGCTGGACTGGGTCGGACATCCATGGACTGGGTTGGACTGGGCTGGACTTCCATGGACTGGGCTGGACATTGACTGGGTTGGACGTCCGTGGACTGGGCTGGTCATCTATGGACTGGGTTGGACATTGACTGGGTTGGACGTCCGTGGACGGGGTTGGACACTATTGGACAGGGTGGGACATTGTTACAACTGGGATGGACGTCCACAGACTGGGTTGGACATCCACGAACTGGGTTGAACGTCATTGGACTGGGTTGGAATGGGTTGGACGTCCATGGAGGGGTTGGATGTCACGGGACTGGGTTGGACGTCAGTGGAATGGTTTGGACAGGGTTGGACAGCAAAGGACTGGGTCGGACTATCTGGACAGAGTTGGACATCCTTGGACTGGGTTGGACATCGTTGGACATCGTTGGACACTGTTAGACTGGGTTGGACATCCACAGACTGGGTTGGATGTCCATGAACTGGGTTGGATGTCCATGGCCTGGGTTGGACAGCAATGGACATCGTTAGACATGACTGGACGTCAATGGACTCGGATGTCCATGGACTGGGTTGGACAGCAATGGACATCGTTAGACATGACTGGACGTCAATGGACTCGGATGTCCATGGACTGGGTTGGATGTCCATGGACTGGGTTGGACAGCAATGGACTCCCATAGGCTGCTTGGACTGGGACAGCGTTTATTCACACACCAGAACACGTCCCCACGCAGAAGAAACCAAGTTCCAAACTCAAAACCACACAAGAAAGGGTAATAAATAGAGGTGTCCCCCAGCGTCACAGCCGTGGTGGGACGAGCTCTCGCAGCCACCTCCGAGCTCCACCAGGGCCTCTCCCCAAGCGCTCAAGCCGTGCTCCCTGCAGGGACAGCAGGAAGAGATGGTGTCACCCAGGGCCACCACCCTGTCCCCAGCTCCCTGTGCAAGGAGGCTCCTCCAGCCTGGGGTTGGGATGGGGTGACCCTGGGCTTGGTGGCCACGCCAGGAGCTGGCCCGGTGGCCACAGCCACACCAAAGCCACCAGGAGAGGAGGAACATGGGCATGGACTCCACTTCTTCCCTATGGCCCCGCTACGGCCTGGGAGGAGAATCACGGAACCAAGGGACAGGGTGGGCTGGAAGGAACCTCAAAGCCCACCCAGATCCAACACCTCCTGTTGCCCACACTCACTTGGTGCCACGCCGTAACCATCCTTCTTCTTCCCTGTGGACACAAAGAGCCATCAGCGTCTCCTGCGCGGGGGCTCCCCAGGTCCCACCTGGAGCCCAGGTTCTGCCTCCTCCGCACCCGTCCCACCAGTTCCAGCTCCTTCTCTCGCTGGGGACTCCAGACCTGGGCACGGGGCTCCAGGTGGGCTCTCCGGGCAGAGGAGAAGAGGAGCAGAACCACCTCCCTCGCCCTCCTGGATCCAAGCCCTGCCTTCCTCCTGACCCCAGGTCTTTACCCGACTTGATCTTCCAGAAGGCCAATCCCGCGATGACGGCGCTGACACCCAGGACGGCAGCAGCCGCGGCCACGATGATGGTGAGAAGGGTGGAAGGCGGCTCTGGTGGGAGCAACAGGGCCGTGAGGCTGGGAAGGAGAACATCCCACACCCACCACCCCCATGGCCAAGGTCACCACGCTCACCCAACGCGAAGAGCCCGGGCTCGGCCATGCTGGCGTGCTCCACGCGGCACCGGTACTTGTCCTTCTCCTCCGGCCGGACGTCAATGGTGGCCGCGGTGTAGTAGGTGCCATCGCTGTTGGGTGCGATGCTGCCCCACGTGGTGTCCTGGTCCCTCACCTCCCCGTCCTTCAGCCAGTTGACCACGATGGTTCGTGGGTAGAAGCCATAAACGCGGCAGCGCAAGGTCAGGAACTCCTCGTTCTCCTTTGCCGACACGCGGACTGTGGGTACCTCTGGGGAGGAGACAGGGGACAGGGGATCCCCCACGCTGTGGGGATGAGATGGAGTGACCAGAAGCCGCCCCAGATCTGGGACAGGGGACCTCATGAGCTGTGGGGTTGGGAGGGTCAACAGAGGGTCAACACAGACACCCACGTTGACCCCTCCAGGTCTCCTCCTCACCTTTCCTCTCCAGGACGTCTCGCCCGTATCTCACGTAGTCCTTCAGCCAACCCATGCAGATGTTCTCCAAGAAGTTCTTCCATTTCTCAGCAGCCAGCCCATCCTTCTCCCACCTCCTCTTGAGGACGACTGCACCGGCGTCTGCCGCGATGAACTTCATGGAGTCCATGTCGAAGGCAATGAAGTCCTTCCCATCGTAGGCGTACTGCTGGTAGCCCGTGATGGTGTTGTCCTCCAGGAGGTCACAGCCAAACATCCTCTGAGTCGTGTGAACCCCTGAAACGCGACCAGAGAGATGGGGGAGCTCCAGCCCTGGACCTTCAGTGGGACACAGACCCCCTGGCTTTGTCCTCCGGAAACTCGGGGCTCCAGCACAAGAGGTCCCCCAGCCCTTGGGGTGTCCCATAAAGCCATGATGACCCCTTGAACCCGGCACCACGGCACCCTGGGACAGTCAGGGGCTGGGCTGGTGGCCCAGATGCCATGGGGGGCAACAAGGAGATGGGATGGGGTGGCCATAAGCCCCTCCAGCTCTGGGATGGGGTGGTCAGAACCCCACCAAGATATTGGACAAGGGTTCCCACATGCAGTGGGGAGCGGCTGGCCAGGACCCCTCGGGCTGGTGGTCAGGGCGGTTGGTGGCCCTTGGGCAACAACACCAGGTAGGGAAAGGTGGGCACAAGCAGGGCAAGAACTTGGGGATTGCTGGGAACTCTCCAGCCCCCATGGAACCCCCCAACCCACGCTCACCCCCACTCTGGTTGCCGTCTTGGCGCAGGAGGTCCAGATGCACACGATTTGTCTCATAGGAACCCTGGGCCATCTGCGTCTGGGTGTCCCAGTAGCTCTGATCCAGGTTGGTCACCAACCAGTCCACCATGGGCACCGCCCTCCTGGTGTGGCTGTCATAGCGCCCGATGAGGTTCCCGTCCATGTACGCCACGATCACAAACTCAGGGAGCCCCGGGCTCGGCTTGGTGACCCCAACTTGGAAGAAGTGCAGGGAGTGGGGACCTGTGGGGACACGGAGGGGACAAGAGGTTGGGGAGGGACAGAGTTGGTGATTGGGGGGTAGGGATGGAGAAGGTGGTTGGGTGGGACGTGAGCGGTGCAGGGCCATCAAGGGAACGTTGGGTATGGGAGAAGGTTCCAAAGAAGAGGTGTTCAGGGGGTCCTTGGTGTGAAGGAAAGGGGGTCCAATGGGTGGAGAACCTGGGATGGCCAAGACCGGGGGTCAAGGAAGGTGCTAGGTGTCAAGGAAAAGGAGGTCCAATGGGCTGAGGAACCAGGGCGGCCAAGATCAGAGGTCAAGGAGGGTCCCCAGAGTCAAGGAAAGAGGGTCCAGTGGTTGGGGACGCGAGGTGACCAAGAAAGGAGGTCCAGGAAGGTCCTTGGTGTCAAGGAAAGAAGCATCCAATGGGTGCTGGTGTCACCCAAATGGGGGGTTCAGTGGGTGGAGAACCTGGGGTGGCCAAGAATGGGGGTCCAGGGGGTCCCTGAAGTCAAGAAAAGGGGGGGTCCAGTGGGTGGGGAAACAAGGATGGGTGGAAACTGGGCTTCAGAGGGGTCTTTGGTGTCCAGGAGAGAGGGGTCCAATGGGTTGGGAAGCCAAGGTGACCAGGAATGGGGGTTCAGGGGGGGTCTTTGGTGTCAGGGAAAGGGGCGACCGTTGGGTGGGGGACCTGAAGTGAGCAGGAAGAGGGGTTCGGGGGGGGTCCCCAAGTCAAGGAAAGGGGGACCAGTGGGTGGGGGAACGGGGAATGGGGGTTCAGGATGGTTCCCCAAGTCAAGGAAAGTGGGGACCAGTGGGTGGGGGAACTGGAACGGTTGGGAATTGGGGTTCAGGGGGGTCCTGGTGCACAAAAAGGGGGGGTGCAAGAGGGGGTCTGGGGGAAGGGGGGGAGATGGTCTTGGAGCCCAAAAAGAGGGTGTGTGTGTGGGGGGTGGTCCTGGAGCCCAAAGAGTGGGGGCTGGGGGGGCCTCGGAAAGAGGGTGCGGGGGGGGGTCCCTGTGCCCAAAAAAGGGGGAGCAGGGGGTCCTGGAGCCCAAAGAGGGGAGGGGGGGGGGGTCCGGCAGCCTAAAAAGGGGGTGCGGGGGGGGGTCCCGGTGCCCAAAAAGAGAGGGGGAGGGGGCGTCCCCGAGCCAAAACATGGGGAGCAAGGGGGGGGAGGTGTCCGAGACACGGGGAGAAGGGAGGGGTCCCGGTGCCCAAATAAGGGGTTCAGGGGGGTCCCCGGTGCAGCGGGGGTCCCGGTGCCCACTCACCGCTCGCCGCCGCCCCCAGGACCCCCAGCAGCAGCCCCAGCGCCAGCGCCCGGCCCGGCCCCATCGCGCTGCTCCGCTCCGAGCCCCGAACCCCGCGTCCTTCGCCTCCCGAGCCCCGCCCCTCACAGTGCTCGCCCCGCCCCCCGCGCCCCCATTGGCTGCGGCACCGCCCTCCGGCCAGCGGCAGAGCGGAGCTCGCGGTGACGTCACCGGTCGCCGGGCAGATCCCGGCCCCGAGGGTTACGGGAAGAGAAAGCGAAAGCGAAAGCGGCGCGGGCCGGGGGGGCGGCAATGGGGACCCCCAGGAGCTCCCACCCCCTCAGAACCACGGGATCCCCCTCCCAGGGAACTCCCGGGCCAACGCAGCTCCCCCAGACCCCTCCTCAGGGCCACAGACCCCCCCCCCCCCGCACCACCACATTGCACGGGACCCCCCCAATCCTTGGACCCTCCTTGGGACCCCCCCAAATCCCAGGACCCCCCGAAAACCCGGGACCTCCCAGGGCAGCCCAGAGCCCCCCGCACCGCCCATTCACTGGGTCCGCCCCTCCCCCCCCTCAAACACCAGGACCCCTCCCCAGCACCCCCAAAGCCAAGGTCACGCCCCCCCCAAATCCCAGACCCCTCCCAGGGACCCCCAAACCCCAGGACCCCCAGCAGCAGCCCCAGCGCCCGCGCTCCGCCCGCTCCCATCGTGCCGCTCCGCGTCCCTCCCTCCTCTCACTGCAACCAATTGGAGGAGCTTCGACCAATTCCAACCTGGAGAACTTCAACCAATTGAAAAGGGAAGAACTTCCATCAGCTGGAAGAAATTCAACCAACAGGAAGAACTTCCGCCAACTGGAAGGACTTCAGCCAACTGAACACTGGAAGACCTTCAGCGAACTGGAAGATCTTCAGCTAACGAAGACCTTCAGTGAACTGGAAGACCTGCAACCACCTAGAAGAACTTCAAGCACTTGAAAGCCGAAGAACTTCAGCCAATTGGAAGAACTTCAATCAATTGAAAGCTGAGGACCTTCAGCTGACTGGAAGAACTTCAACCAATTGGAACAAGTTCAACCAACGGGAAGAACTTCAGCCAACTGGAAGGACTTCAACCACTTGAAAACTGAAGAACATCAAGCAGGAGGTTGAAGAACTGGGTAGCGGTCGCAGATTTCAATGCTGTCGTTAGAAAAACGTCCCACCGGCGACGTTCCCCACATTTCTCCGTGTCTGTGAGGATGTTCTTTGTTTCCAAATTCTTCTGCGGAAGCTGGTTTGCAGCCCATCGTACGTGGACTTGGAGAGCAACGCTTGGCGTCTTCCACCACATCCAAAGGTCAAGAGCAGGGCTGCAAGGGTCAGCCCTGGCACAGGGGGCACCAGGAGGCTGAAGGACTTCAACCAACGGGGAGAACTTCAACCAACTGAAAACCCACGTAGAGATGGACGAGCCACCAGTTCCTGGGCAAAAGCTGCTCGTCGTCCTAGACCTTCTCCATTCCCTTTTTAGTGTTGAGTACGACACTGGGTCATCGACTCGGTTGTGCTTCCTCAAGGCATCAAGGACTTAACGCTGTCCCAACGCCCCTGAGATCCAGCGCTGCGTCCTCAACGCTGATGAGATCATTGCTGGCCCCAAAACCCTGAGATCCAGCACTGGATCCGCAACACCCTGAGAGCCACCGATGTCCCCAAAGCCGTTGAGATCCATCGCTCTCCTCAAACCTATTCAGATCTATGACCACATCCCCAATGCCACTGAGATCCATCACCAGATCCTCAACACCCTGAGATCCAGTGATTTCCCCAACACTTGGAGATCCTCCACCGCGTCCCCATCACCCTCATGGACACCAACCCCAACCACACCCAAAGTTGGGTTGCAAAGAAGGAAACCAACTCCATCCCAATCCAAACCACACAACCCTTGCGCCGAGGTGGCGAGAGAGGCGCAAGAACCACGTGAGGAGGAGACCAGTGGAGAGACCAGCGTTTATTGCGTGTGGGGAAAGGAGAGGAGACTGCAGGTGGGCTCTCAGGGCAGAGGAGAAGAGGAGCACAACCACCTCCCTCATCCTTGTCCATTCCCTCTTCAGCGTTGAGTACGACACTGGGCCATCTACCCGGCTGTGGTTCCTCAGGACATCAGGGTCTCAATGCTGTCCCAACACCCCTGAGATCCATTGCTGTGTCTCCAGCACCTTGAGATCCATCATGGTGTCTCCAACACCCTGAGATCCATCACTGATCCCAGACACATTGAGAGCCACCGATGTCCCCAAAGCCGTTGAGATCCATCGCTCTCCTCAAACCCATTCAGATCTATGACCACGTCCCCAATGCCACTGAGATCCATCACCAGATCCTCAACACCCTGGGATCCATCACTGAATCCCCAGCACCTGGAGATCCATCACCACATCCTCAACACCCTGAGATCCAGTGATTTCCCCAACACTTGGAGATCCTCCACCACGTCCCCATCACCCTCATGGACACCAACCCCAATCGCATCCAAAGTTGGGTTGCAAGGAATGACAGCAACTCCATCCCAATCCAAACCACACAACCCTTGCGCCGAGGTGGCGAGAGAGGTGCAAGAACCACGCAAGGAGGAGACCAGTGGAGAGGAGACCAGTGGAGACGACACCAGCGTTTATGGCGCGTGGGGAACGGAGAGAAGGAATTAAGTCAAGATTTAATGAAGGTGGAGATAACTGTGGGGCCTCACTGTGGAAGGATCCAAAAACAGAGGTGTCCACCAGCGACACAGCCGTGGTGGGACGAGCTCTCGCAGCCACCTCCGAGCTCCACCAGGGCCTCTCGCTGAGCGCTCAGGCCGTGCTCCCTGCAGGGACAGCAGGAAGAGATGGTGTCACCCAGGGCCACCACCCTGTCCCCAGCTCCCTGTGTCAGGAGGCTCCTCCAGCCTGGGGTTGGGATGGGGTGATCAGAACCACCCCCAGATAGGGAATGGGGCCACCAGAAGCCCCTCCAGGTCTGGCGTGGGGTGACCAGCACATAGACCTGGGGCCACACCGTCCAGCCCCCTGGCCCCGCACCGTACCTGTCCCCGAGCTGCTGGACCCCCCATCCGTGCCTGCAAGAGAGAAGGAAAGGCCGTGAGCTTCCAGCCCTGGGCTTGGTGGCCACGCCAGGAGCTGGCCCGGTGGCCACAGCCACGCCAAAGCCACCAGGAGAGGAGGAACATGGGCATGGACTCCTCTTCTTCCCTATGGCCCCGCTACGGCCTGGGAGGAGAATCACGAAACCAAGGGACAGGGTGGGCTGGAAGGAACCTCAAAGCCCACCCAGATCCGACACCTCCCAATGGATCGGGGGCTCCAAGCCCCGTCCAGCCTGGCCTTGGACACCTCCAGGCATGGGGCAACCACGACCTCTCTGGGCAACCTGGGCCAGGGCCTCCCCACCCTCAGCAGGAAGAACGGCTTCTCACCGGCCAAGCCAAGTCTTCTCCTTCCAATCCAAAGCCCTTCCCCTCGTCCCTTCACTCCAGGCCCTCGGGAAAAGGCCTTCTCCAGCTCTCCTGCAGCTCCTTCAGCTGCCACGAGGCTGCTCTAAGGGCTCCACGGAGCCTTCTCTTCTCCAGCCACCCCACCTCTCCCAGCCCGGCCTCGCAGCAGAGCTTCTCCAGCCCTCGCATCATCTCCGGGGCCTCCGCTGGACCCGTTCCAACACTTCCAGGTCCTTCTGGTGGTGGGAACTCCAGAACTGGACATGGGGCTCCAGCTGGGGCCTCCCGAGAGAGGAGCAGAGGAGGAGAAGCACCTCCCTCAACCTGCCGGCCGCACTTCTTTGGGAGAAGCCCAGCACCTTCTGGGCTTCAAGCAGACGTTGCCGGCTCAAAGGGAGGACGGGGGACCAGCAGATGCCAGCAGTGGCCACAACCCACAGCCTGCTGGCCACCCCAAGCCAGACCTGCTGCCCACACTCACTTGGTGCCACGCCGTAACCATCCTTCTTCTTCCCTGTGGACACAAAGAGCCATCAGCGTCTCCTGCGCGGGGGCTCCCCAGGTCCCACCTGGAGCCCAGGTTCTGCCTCCTCCGCACCCGCCCCACCAGTTCCAGCTCCTTCTCTCGCTGGGGACTCCAGAACTGGGCACGGGGCTCCAGGTGAGCTCTCCGGGCAGAGGAGAAGAGGAGCAGAACCACCTCCCTCGCCCTCCTGGATCCAAGCCCTGCCCTCCTCCTGACCCCAGGTCTTTACCCGACTTGATCTTCCAGAAGGCCAATCCCGCGATGACGGCGCTGACACCCAGGACGGCAGCAGCCGCGGCCACGACGATGGTGACAAGGGTGGAAGGCGGCTCTGGTGGGAGCAACAGGGCCGTGAGGCTGGGAAGGAGAACATCCCACACCCACCACCCCCACGGCCAAGGCCACCACGCTCACCCAACGCGAAGAGCCCGGGCTCAGCCATGCTGGCGTGCTCCACGCGGCACCGGTACTTGTCCTTCTCCTCCGGCCGGACATCAATGGTGGCCGCGGTGTAGTAGGTGCCATCGCTGTTGGGTGCGATGCTGCTCCACGTGGTGTCCTGGTCCCTCACCTCCCCGTTCTTCAGCCAGTTGACCACGATGGTTCGTGGGTAGAAGCCATAAACGCGGCAGCGCAAGGTCAGGAACTCCTCGTTCTCCTTTGCCGACACGTGGACTGTGGGCACCTCTGGGGAGGAGACAGGGGACAGGGGATCCCCCACGCTGTGGGGCTGGGCTGGGGCCACCAGAAGCCCCCTTAGATACGGGACCGTGGATCCCATGCACTGTGTGGCTGGGAGGGTCAAGAGGGAGACAACACAGACACCTGCGTTGACCCCTCCAGGTCTCCTCCTCACCTTTCCTCTCCAGGACGTCTTGCCCGTATCTCACGTAGTCCTTCAGCCAACCCATGCAGGTGTTCTCCAAGAAGTTCTTCCAGTCCTCAGCGACCAGCCCATCCTTCTCCCACCTCCTCTTGAGGACGACTGCGCCAGCGTCTGCCGCGATGAACTTCATGGAGTCCATGTCGAAGGCAATGAAGTCCTTCCCATCGTAGGCGTCCTGCCGGTACCCCATGGTGGTGTTGTCCTCCAGGAGGTCACAGCCAAACATCCTCTGAGTCGTGTGAACCCCTGAAACGCGATCGGAGAGATGGGGGGGCTCCAGCCCTGGACCTTCAGTGGGACACAGACCCCCTGGCTTTGTCCTCCGGAAACTCGGGGCTCCAGCACAAGAGGTCCCCCAGCCCTTGGGGTGTCCCGTAAAGCCATGATGACCCCTTGAACCCAGCCCCACGGCACCCTGGGACAGCGAGGGGCTGGGCTGGTGGCCCAGATGCCATGGGGGGCAACAAGGAGATAGGATGGGGTGGCCATAAGCCCCTCCAGCTCTGGGATGGGGTGGTCAGAACCCCCCCCCAAGACATGGGACAGGGGTTCCCACATGCAGTGGGGAGCGGCTGGCCAGGACCCCTCGGGCTGGTGGTCAGGGCGGTTGGTGGCCCTTGGGCAACAACACCAGGTAGGGAAAGGTGGGCACAAGCAGGGCAGGAGCTTGGGGATTGCTGGGAACTCTCCAGCCCCCATGGAACCCCCAACCCACGCTCACCCCCACTGTGGTTGCTGTCTTGGCGCAGGATGTCCAAGTCCACCCGGTCTCCCTCGTAGCACTCCTGGGCCATCTGCGTCTGGGTGTCCCAGTAGCCCTGATCCAGGTTGGCCGCCAACCAGTCCACCTTGGGCACCACCCTCCTGGTGTCGCTGTCGTAGTGCTTGATGAGGTTCCCGTCCATGTACGCCACGATCACGAACTCGGGGACCCCTGGGCTGGGCTTGGTGACCCCGACTTGGAAGAAGCGCAGGGAGTGGGGACCTGTGGGGACACAAAGGGTAAACGTTGGGGAGGGGCAGGGGTGATGGTTGGGATGAAGAACAAGGTTGGGTGTGATGGGAGCATTGGAGGGACATCAGGGGGAGAACGTTGGGTCTGGGAGAAGATCCTGGTTCCAAGGAAGAGGCATTCAGGGGGTCCTTGGTGTGAAGGAAAGGGGGGGTCGAGTGATGGAGAACCTGGGATGGCCATGAATGAAGATCAAGGAAATGGGGGTCCAGTGGGTGGGAGAACTGGTTTGGTTGGGAATTGGGGTTCAGGGGGGTCTTTAGTGTCAAGGAAAGGGGGACCAGTGGTTGGGGACCAAGAGCTGAGGTCCAGGAAGGTCCTCAGTGTCAAGGAATGGGGTGGGGGGCAGTCGGGGGGGCACCGGAGGTGACCAGGAATGGGAGT
Organism: Neomorphus geoffroyi; assembly: GCA_033558235.1. Lineage (NCBI taxonomy): Eukaryota > Metazoa > Chordata > Aves > Cuculiformes > Neomorphidae > Neomorphus > Neomorphus geoffroyi. Next base: position 12,602 of record JAUMJM010000104.1, read on the forward strand.
TCAGGATGGTCCCCAAGTCAAAGAAAGGGGGGGTTCAGTGGGGGGGGGAACTGGGATGGTTGAGAATTGGTGTTCAGGGGTCTTTGGTGTCACGGAAAGAGGGGTCCAGCGGGTGGGGGAGCTGGGATGACTGGGAATGGGGGTTCAGGAGGGTCCCCAGTGCCCAAAGAGGGGGTTCCGGGGGAGTCACTGAGTCTAAAAAGGGGGTGCAGGGTGGTCCCAGTACCCAGAAAGGAGACTCTGGAGCCCAAAGAGGGGGTGCAGGGGGGTTGGTGGAGCCCAAAGGGGGGGGGGCCCTGGGACTGCAGGGAGGGTCCTGGTGCCCAAAAGGAGGGGGTCCCAAAGCCTAAACAGGGCATAGAGGGGAGGTGCTGGAGCCCAAAGAGGGGGGGTCTTGGGAGGGTCTTGGTGCCCAAAGAGTGGGTGCAGGGGGGGTCCCGGTGCCCAAAGAGGGGGGGGGTCCTGGGACAGGAGGGTCCTGGTGCCCAAAGAGGGGGTGCGGGGGGGGGGTGCTGGGACAGGAGGTCCAGGGAGGATCCCTGGTGCCCAAATACGGGGTTATGGGGGGGTCCCTGGTGCAGGGGGGGGGGGGGTCTCTGATGCGGGGGGGGGGGGGGGGTCCCGGTGCCCACTCACCGCTCGCCGCCCCCCCCAGGACCCCCAGCAGCAGCCCCAGCGCCAGCGCCCGGCCCGGCCCCATCGCGCCGCTCCGCCCCGAGCCCCGCTCCTCGCGTCCCCATTAGCTGCAGCACCACCCTCCGACCATTGGCAGCGCGCGGCGCTTCGAGGCGTCATCAGTCGTCAGGCAGATCACGGCGCCGCAGGTTGCGAGACGCGAGTCTCCCCCCCCACCCCAGCACCACATCCTTCGCCCCCATTGGCTGCGTCGCCGCCCTCCCAACCAATAGCAGAGCGGAAATTCCAGTGACGTCACTGGTTGCCGGGCTGATCCCGGTCCCGCGGTGTACGGGAAGCGAAAGCGTCGCGGAAGGGGAGGATGGGGGCGGGAATAGGGATCTCCAGGAGCCTCCAAATCCCCCCAAAACCACGGACCTCCCTTCCAGAGACCCCCCCGGGGCTGCCCAGCGCCCCAAAGCCCCTCCTCAGGGCCCCAGACTCCTTCTGCACCCCCACATTTCCCGGGTCCCCCCCGCCCTGGGACCCCACCTCCCATATCCCAGGACCCCCCCCGATCCCCACATTCCCTCTGATCCCTTAAAACCCGGGAGCCCCCCAAATTCCAGGACCCCCCCGGCGCAGCCCACACCCTCCCGCGGGATCCTTTGTCAGGGCCCCAGAGCCCCCCGAACCCCCACCTTCCCTGGGACACCCCCGCCTCCCCCAGCGACCCCCCCGCGGGACAGCCCCCAAATCCCAGGACTCCCCCAGGACCTCCCAAACTAAGAGACCCCTCCCCAGGGACACCCCCCCTCCTCGGAGCAGCGTAGACCCCCCAGCCCCTTCCTCAGGGCCCCAGATCCCCCACATTGCCTGGGACCCCCCCCAAACCCCCAGACCCCCCCCTCCCCCATGACCCCCCCCAAACCCTGGGACCCCCCCAAAATCACAGGACCCCCTATAGTGACCCCCCCGGGGCAGCCCAGTCCCCTCAGACTGTCCCCGAACCTCCACATTCCCTGGGTCTCCTCCACCTTGGGACCCCCATGAGGACTCCCCTAAATTGCAGGACCCCTCCGAAATCTCGAGAAGCCCCCCCCAGGGACCCTCCCGGGGCAGCCCAGCCCCCTCAGCCCTCTCCTCAGGGCCCCAGACCCCCCCGAACCCCCACATGGACTGAATCTCCCCCACCCCGGGACCCCCCCAAATCCCAGGACCCCCCCCAAGATCCCAGGACCCCCCGGGACAGCCCCCCTCCCCAGGCCCCCCCGAACCCCCACATTCCCTGGGTCCTCCTCATCCCCAGTCCAGGAATTTCGGGGGGGTCCTGGGATTTGGGGGTTCTTCGGAAGGGTCCCAAGGTGGAGGGAACCCAGGAAATGTGGGGGTTCGGGGGGGCTGCAGGGGCTGGGCTGTCCCGAGGGGGCCCCTGGGTGGGCGTTCCGTGGCATGGGGGGTTCTGGGTGGGTCCTGAGATCTTGGGGGTTCCTGGGATTTGGAGGGGCTCTTTGAGGGGTTCTGGGATTTGGGGAGGGGGTGTCTGGAGTGGGGGAATGTGGGGGTGCGGGGAGCACTGGGGCCCTGAGGAGGGGGCTGGAGGGGCCAGGCTGCCCCCGGAGGGGCCCTGGGGGAGGTCCCGGGATTTCGGGGGGGTCCTGGGATTTGGAGGGTGCCTCGGGGGGGTCCCAAGGTGGAGGAGACCCAGGGAATGTGGGGGTTCGGGGGGAGTCTGGGGGGGTCTGGGCTGCCCGGGGAGGGGGGGGTGGGGGGGAGTCCTGGGATTTAGGGTGGGAGGAACCCAGGGAACGTGGGGGTTCGGGGGGGCATGGGGGGGGCCTGAGGAGGGGGCTGGGCTGCCCCGGGGGGGACCCTGGGGGCCGTGCTGGGGCTTGGGCAGGTCCTGGGGGTCCTCATTCCCGGCTCCCCGCCCCCCGCGCTGCCGGCGCCGCTTTCGCTTTCGCTTCTCGCAACTTGCGGAGCCAGGATCCCCCCGGCAACCGCTAACGTCATGAATTTGGCGCTTTACCATTGGCTGAGCAAGCGATACTGCAGCCAATGAGGGCGAAGGGTGCGGCGCGCGGGGCTGGGGTGGCGGGGAGGCTTTAGCTTCTCGCAACCTGAGGCGCCGGGATCTGCCTGGCGACCGGTGACGTCACCGCGAGCTCCGCGCTGCCATTGGCCGGAGGGCGGTGCCGCACCCAATGGGGGTGCGAGGGGCGGGGCGAGCACGGCGAGGGGCGGGGCGAGCGCGGCGAGGGGCGGGGCTCGGGAGGCGAGGGACGCGGGGTTCGGGGCTCGGAGCGGAGCAGCGCGATGGGGCCGGGCCGGGCGCTGGCGCTGGGGCTGCTGCTGGGGGTCCTGGGGGGGGCGGCGAGCGGTGAGTGGGCACCGGGACCCCCGCTGCACCGGGGACCCCCCTGAACCCCTTATTTGGGCACCGGGAACCCTTCCTTCTCCTCGTGTCTCGGGACACCTCCCCCCCCCCTTGCACCCCCTTTTTAGGCACCGGACCCCCCCCCTTGCATCCCTTGTCTCAGGACCCCCCTCCTTTGCCCTTCTCTTTGGGCACCGGGACTCCCCCCTGCACCCCCTCTTTGGGTATAGGGCCCCCCAAGACCCCCACAGTTTGGGCACTGGGACCCCCCCACACCCCCTTTTGAGGCTCCAGGACCCTTCCTACTCCCCTTATTTGGGCACCGGGACCCCCCCTGTACCCCGGTCTCAGGATTTCCCCCTCCTTGCACCCCATTTTTAGGCCTGGGGACACCCCCCCTGCACCTCTTTTTTGGGCTCCAACCCCCCCCCCCCAACCCCTTTTTGACCCCCAGGACTCTCCCTGCGCCCCCTTTTTAAGCACCGGCACCCACTTATCCTCTCTCTTTGAGCACAGGACTGTCCTGAACCCCCATTCCCAGTGATCCCCGTTCCCCCCCCACACTGGAACACCCTTCCCTTGACTTGGGGCACCGTTCTGAACCCCCATTCCCGGTTTCTCCACCCACCGGACCCCCTTTCATTGACACCAAGGACCCCTGAACCCCTCTTCCTTGGAACCAGGACCTTCTCCCCGACCTCCACCGCTCCCATCCCACCCAACCTTCTCCCATCCCAACCATCACCCCTGTCGCTCCCCAACCTCTTGTCCCCTCCGTGTTCCCACAGGTCCCCACTCCCTGCGCTACTTCTTCATTGCTGTCACCGAGCCCAGCCCGGGGGTCCCTGAGTTCACAGTCGTGGGGTACGTGGATGGGAACCTCATCATGCGCTACGACAGCGACACCAGGAGGGCGGTGGCCGGGTCGGACTGGATGGCGGCCAACCTGGATCAGGGCTACTGGGACACCCAGACTCAGATTGCACAGAACCACCAGCAGATAAATCATGTGGACCTGGACACCCTGCGCCAACGCTACAACCAGAGTGGGGGTGAGCATGGGTTGGGGGCTCCATCTAGGGGGGGGCTTCTGACCACCCCATCCCATCTCCTTGTTGCCCCCCATGGCATTTGGGCAGCCCCTCGCTGTCCCAGGGTGCCGTGGGGCCGGGTTCAAGGGGTCATCATGGCTTTACGGGACACCCCAAGGGCTGGGGGACCTCTTGTGCTGGAGCCCCGAGTTTCCGGAGGACAAAGCCAGGGGGTCTGTGTCCCACTGAAGGTCCAGGGCTGGAGCCCCCCCATCTCTCCGATCGCGTTTCAGGGGTTCACACGATTCAGAGGATGTTTGGCTGTGACCTCCCGGAGGACAACACCACCAAGGGATATTATCAGTGCGCCTACGATGGGAAGGACTTCATTGCCTTCGACATGGACTCCATGAAGTTCATCGCGGCAGATGCGGGGGCGGTCGCCACCAAGAGGAAGTGGGAGAAGGATGGGCTGGAGGCTGAGAACTGGAAGGACTACCTTGAGAACACCTGCATCGTTTGGCTGAAGGACTACGTGAGATACGGGCAGGACGTCCTGGAGAGGAAAGGTGAGGAGGAGACCTGGAGGGGTCAATGCAGGTGTCTGTGTTGAGCCTCTGTTGACCCTCCCAGCGTCAGAGTGTGTGCGATGCCCTGTCCCACATCTGGGGTTACCCCGCCTCTCATCTAGGGGGTCTTCTGACCACTAAATCCCATCCCTGCAGTGCATGGGCTCCTCTACTCCACATCTGCGAGGGCTTCTGGTGTCTCCATGCCATATACGGGTGCTTCTGGTCATCCCATCCCATCCCCACAGGATGTGGGCTCCCCTGTCCCATATCTGGGGGGGGGGAAGTTCCGGTCACCACATCTGAACCCCACGGGGCTTGCAATCCCCTATTTCATATCTGGGGGTGCTTTGGTCACCACATTCAATATCTTGGGGCACTTCTGGTGGCCCCAGCCCAGCCCCACAGCGTGGGGGATCCCCTGTCTCCCCCCCAGAGGTGCCCACAGTCCGCGTGTCGGCAAAGGAGAACGAGGAGTTCCTGACCTTGCGCTGCCGCGTTTATGGCTTCTACCCACGAACCATCGTGGTCAACTGGCTGAAGGACGGGGAGGTGAGGGACCAGGACACCACGTGGAGCAGCATCGCGCCCAACAGCGATGGCACCTACTACACCGCGGCCACCATTGACGTCCGGCCGGAGGAGAAGGACAAGTACCGGTGCCGCGTGGAGCACGCCAGCATGGCCGAGCCCAGGCTCTTCGCGTTGGGTGAGCGTGGTGACCTTGGCCATGGGGGTGGTGGGTGTGGGATGTTCTCCTTCCCAGCCTCACGGCCCTGTTGCTCCCACCAGAGCCGCCTTCCACCCTTCTCACCATCGTCGTGGCCGCGGCTGCTGCCGTCCTGGGTGTCAGCGCCGTCATCGCAGGATTGGCCTTCTGGAAGATCAAGTCAGGTAAAGACCTGGGGTCAGGAGGAGGGCAGGGCTTGGATCCAGGAGGGCGAGGGAGGTGGTTCTGCTCCTCTTCTCCTCTGCCCGGAGAGCCCACCTGGAGCCCCGTGCCCAGTTCTGGAGTCCCCAGCGAGAGAAGGAGCTGGAACTGGTGGGGCAGGTGCGGAGGAGGCAGAACCTGGGCTCCAGGTGGGACCTGGGGAGCCCCCGCGCAGGAGACGCTGATGCCTCTTTGTGTCCACAGGGAAGAAGAAGGATGGTTACGGCGTGGCACCAAGTGAGTGTGGGCAGCAGGTCTGGCTTGGGGTGGCCAGCAGGCTGTGGGTTGTGGCCACTGCTGGCATCTGCTGGTCCCCCGTCCTCCCTTTGAGCCGGCAACGTCTGCTTGAAGCCCAGAAGGTGCTGGGCTTGCCCCAAAGAAGTGCGGCCGGCAGGTTGAGGGAGGTGCTTCTCCTCCTCTGCTCCTCTCTCGGGCAGGCTGGACGGGGCTTGGAGCCCCCGATCCATTGGGAGGTGTCGGATCTGGGTGGGCTTTGAGGTTCCTTCCAGCCCACCCTGTCCCTTGGTTCCGTGATTCTCCTCCCAGGCCGTAGCGGGAGTTTAGGGAAGAAGTGGAGTCCATGCCCATGTTCCTCCTCTCCTGGTGGCTTTGGCGTGGCTGTGGCCACCGGGCCAGCTCCTGGCGTGGCCACCAAGCCCAGGGCTGGAAGCTCACGGCCTTTCCTTCTCTCTTGCAGGCACGGATGGGGGGTCCAGCAGCTCGGGGACAGGTACGGTGCGGGGCCAGGGGACTGGACGGTGTGGCCCCAGGTCTATGTGCTGGTCACCCCACGCCAGACCTGGGGGGGCTTCTGGTGGCCCCATTCCCTATCTGGGGGTGGTTCTGATCACCCCATCCCAACCCCAGGCTGGAGGAGCCTCCTGACACAGGGAGCTGGGGACAGGGTGGTGGCCCTGGGTGACACCATCTCTTCCTGCTGTCCCTGCAGGGAGCACGGCCTGAGCGCTTGGGGAGAGGCCCTGGTGGAGCTCGGAGGTGGCTGCGAGAGCTCGTCCCACCACGGCTGTGACGCTGGTGGACACCTCTGTTTTTGGATCCTTCCACAGTGAGGCCCCACAATTATCTCCACCTTCATTAAATCTTGACTTAATTCCTTCTCTCCGTTCCCCACGCGCCATAAACGCTGGTGTCGTCTCCACTGGTCTCCTCTCCACTGGTCTCCTCCTTGCGTGGTTCTTGTGCCTGTCTCGCCACCTCGGCGCAAGGGTTGTGTGGTTTGGATTGGGATGGAGTTGGTGTCATTCCTTGCAACCCAACGTTGAGCGATGGATCTCAACGGCTTTGGGGACATCAGTGGCTCTCAATGTGTCTGGGATCAGTGATGGATCTCAGGGTGTTGGAGACACCACGATGGATCTCAAGGTGCTGGGGACACAGCAATGGATCTCAGGGGTGTTGGGACAGCATTGAGACCCTGATGTCCTGAGGAACCACAGCCGGGTAGATGGCCCAGTGTCGTACTCAACGCTGAAGAGGGAATGGACAAGGATGAGGGAGGTGGTTGTGCTCCTCTTCTCCTCTGCCCTGAGAGCCCACCTGCAGTCTCCTCTCCTTTCCCCACACGCAATAAACGCTGGTCTCCTCTCCACTTGTCTCGTCTCCTCCTCACGTGGTTCTTGCGCCTCTCTCGCCACCTCGGCGCAAGGGTTGTGTGGTTTGGATTGGGATGGAGTTGGTGTCATTCCTTGCAACCCAACTTTGGGTGTGGTTGGGGTTGGTGTCCGTGAGGGTGATGGGGACATGGTGGAGGATCTCCAAGTGTTGGGGAAATCACTGGATCTCAGGGTGTTGAGGATCTGGTGATGGATCTCAGTGGCATTGGGGATGTGGTCATAGATCTGAATGGGTTTGAGGAGAGCGATGGATCTCAACGGCTTTGGGGACATCGGTGGCTCTCAGGGTGTTGGGGATCCAGTGCTGGATCTCAGGGTTTTGGGGCCAGCAATGATCTCATCAGCGTTGAGGATGCAGCGCTGGATCTCAGGGGCGTTGGGACCGCGTTAAGTCCTTGATGCCTTGAGGAAGCACAACCGAGTCGATGACCCAGTGTCGTACTCAACACTAAAAAGGGAATGGAGAAGGTCTAGGACGACGAGCAGCTTTTGCCCAGGAACTGGTGGCTCCTCCATCTCCATGTGGGTTTTCAGTTGGTTGAAGTTCTCCCGGTTGGTTGAAGTCCTTCAGCCTCCTGGTGCCCCCTGTGCCAGGGCTGACCCTTGCAGCCCTGCTCTTGACCTTTGGATGTGGTGGAAGACGCCAGGCGTTGCTCTCCAAGTCCACGTACGATGGGCTGCAAACCAGCTTCCGCAGAAGAATTTGGAAACAAAGAACATCCTCACAGACACGGAGAAATGTGGGGAACGTCGCCGGTGGGACGTTTTTCCAACGACAGCATTGAAATCTGCGACCGCTACCCAGTTCTTCAACCTCCTGCTTGATGTTCTTCAGTTTTCAAGTGGCTGAAGTCCTTCCAGTTGGCTGAAGTTCTTCCCGTTGGTTGAACTTGTTCCAATTGGTTGAAGTTCTTCCAGTCAGCTGAAGGTCCTCAGCTTTCAATTGATTGAAGTTCTTCCAATTGGCTGAAGTTCTTCGGCTTTCAAGTGCTTGAAGTTCTTCTAGGTGGTTGCAGGTCTTCCAGTTCACTGAAGATCTTCCAGTTCGCTGAAGGTCTTCCAGTGTTCAGTTGGCTGAAGTCCTTCCAGTTGGCGGAAGTTCTTCCCGTTGGTTGAATTTCTTCCAGCTGATGGAAGTTCTTCCCTTCTCCATTGGTTGACGTTCTTCAGGTTTGACTTGGTCGAAGCTCCTCCAATTGGTTGCAGTGAGAGGAGGGAGGGACGCGGAACGGCACGATGGGAGTGGGCGGAGCGCGGGCGCTGGGGCTGCTGCTGGGGGTCCTGGGGTTTGGGGGTCCCTGGGAGGGGTCTGGGATTTGGGGGGGACACACTATGGGGGGGGGGCGTGACCTGGGATTTGGGGGTGCTGGGGAGGGGTCCTGGTGTTTGAGGGGGGGGGAGGGGCGGACCCAGTGAATGGGCGGTGCGGGGGGCTCTGGGCTGCCCTGGGAGGTCCCGGGTTTTCGGGGGGTCCTGGGATTTGGGGGTGTCCCAAGGAGGGTCCAAGGATTGGGGGGGTCCCGCGCAATGTGGTGGTGCGGGGGGGGGGGTCTGTGGCCCTGAGGAGGGGTCTGGGGGGGCTGCGTTGGCCCGGGAGTTCCCTGGGAGGGGGATCCCGTGGTTCTGGGGGGGGTGGGAGCTCCTGGGGGTCCCCATTGCCGCCCCCCCGGCCCGCGCGGCTTTCGCTTTCGCTTTCTCTTCCCGTAACCCTCGGGGCCGGGATCTGCCCGGCGACCGGTGACGTCACCGCGAGCTCCGCGCTGCCATTGGCCGGAGAGCGGTGCCGCAGCCAATGGGGGCGCGAGGGGCGGGGCGAGCGCGGCGAGGGGCGGGGCTCGGGAGGCGAAGGACGCGGGGTTCGGGGCTCGGAGCGGAGCAGCGCGATGGGGCCGGGCCGGGCGCTGGCGCTGGGGCTGCTGCTGGGGGTCCTGGGGGCGGCGGCGAGCGGTGAGTGGGCACCGGGACCCCCGCTGCACCGGGGACCCCCCCGAACGCCTTATTTGGGCACCGGGACCCCTCCCTTCTCCCCGTGTCTCGGACACCTCCCCCCCCCCCCTTGCTCCCCATGTTTTGGCTCGGGGACGCCCCCTCCCCCTCTCTTTTTGGGCACCGGGACCCCCCCGCACCCCCTTTTTAGGCTGCCGGACCCCCCCACCTCCCCTCTTTGGACTCCAGGACCCCCTGCTCCCCCTTTTCTGGGCACAGGGACCCCCCCCGCACCCCCTTTTTAGGTTGCCGGACCCCCCCACCTCCCCTCTTTGGGCTCCAGGACCCCCTGCTCCCCCTTTTCTGGGCACTGGGACCCCCCCCGCACCCCCTTTTTAGGTTGCCGGACCCCCCCACCTCCCCTCTTTGGGCTCCAGGACCCCCCGCTCCCCCTTTTCTGGGCACTGGGACCCCCCACCGCACCCTCTTTCCGAGGCCCCCCCAGCTCCCACTCTTTTGGCTCCAGGACTGCCCCCCCTGCACCCTCTTTTTGGGCTCCAAGACCATCTCCCCCCCTTCCCCCAGACCCCCTCTTGCACCCCCCCTTTTTATGCACCGGCACCCCCCTGAACCCCAATTCCCAACCGTCCCAGTTCCCCCACCCCACTGGTCCCCCTTTCCTTCACACCAAGAACCCCCGAACCCCTCTTCCTTGGAGCCAGGACCTTCTCCCCAACCTCCACCGCTCCCATCCCACCCAACCTTCTCCATCCCAACCATCACCCCTGCCCCTCCCCAACGTTTACCCTTTGTGTCCCCACAGGTCCCCACTCCCTGCGCTTCTTCCAAGTCGGGGTCACCAAGCCCAGCCCGGGGGTCCCCGAGTTCATGATCCTGGTGTACCTGGACGGGAACCTCATCGGGCGCTACGACAGCGACACCAGGAGGGCGGTGCCCATGGTGGACTGGTTGGCGGCCAACCTGGATCAGGGCTACTGGGACACCCAGACGCAGCTGGCCCAGGCTCGCCACGAGACAGATCGCATGAAACTGGAGATCCTGCGCCAACACTACAACGAGAGCGGGGGTGAGCGTGGGTTGGGGGCTCCATGGGGCTGGGTTGGGGGTTCCATGGGGCTGGAGAGTTCCCAGCAGCCCCCCCAAGATCCTGCCCTGCTGGTGCCCACCTTTCGTTCCCCTTGTGTCCTTGCCCAAGGGCCACCAACCAACCCCCTTGATCAAAAGCCTGAGGGGGTCCCAGAGCAGCCCCGTCTCTCCGGTCGCGTTTCAGGGGTTCACACGATTCAGATGATGTGCGGCTGTGACCTCCTGGAGGACAACACCACCATGGGGTACCGGCAGGACGCCTACAATGGGAAGGACTTCTTTGCCTTTGACATGGACTCCATGAATTTCCTCGCGACCGACTCCGGCGGGGCTGTCCTCAAGAGGAGGTGCGAGAAGGACGGGCTGTTCGCTGAGCAGTGGAAGAACTTCTTGGAGAACACCTGCATGGGTTGGCTGAAGGACTACCTGAGATACGGGCGAGACGTGCTGGAGAGGAAAGGTGAGGAGGAGACCTGGAGGGGTCAACGTAGGTGTCTGTGTTGACCCTCTGTTGACCCTCCAACCCTACAATGCGTGCAATGCCCTGATCCACATCTGGGGGGTCTTCTGGTGGCGCCATCCCATATCGGAGGGTCTTCTGGTGGCCCCAGCCCAGCCCCACAGCGTGGGGGATCCCCTGTCCCCTGTCTCCTCCCCAGAGGTACCCACAGTCCACGTGTCGGCAAAGGAGAACGAGGAGTTCCTGACCTTGCGCTGCCGCGTTTATGGCTTCTACCCAAAACCCATCGTGGTCAACTGGCTGAAGGATGGGGAGGTGAGGGACCAGGACACCACGTGGGGCAGCATCGCACCCAACAGCGATGGCACCTACTACACCGCGGCCACCATTGACGTCCGGCCGGAGGAGAAGGACAAGTACCGGTGCCGCGTGGAGCACGCCAGCATGGCCGAGCCCGGGCTCTTCGCGTTGGGTGAGCGTGGTGGCCTTGGCCGTGGGGGTGGTGGGTGTGGGATGTTCTCCTTCCCAGCCTCACGGCCCTGTTGCTCCCACCAGAGCCGCCTTCCACCCTTCTCACCATCATCGTGGCCGCGGCTGCTGCCGTCCTGGGTGTCTGCGCCGTCATCGCGGGATTGGCCTTCTGGAAGATCAAGTCAGGTAAAGACCTGGGGTCAGGAGGAAGGCAGGGCTTGGATCCAGGAGGGCGAGGGAGGTGGTTCTGCTCCTCTTCTCCTCTGCCCGGAGAGCCCACCTGGAGCCCCGTGCCCAGTTCTGGAGTCCCCAGCGAGAGAAGGAGCTGGAACTGGTGGGGCGGGTGCGGAGGAGGCAGAACCTGGGCTCCAGGTGGGACCTGGGGAGCCCCCGCGCAGGAGACGCTGATGGCTCTTTGTGTCCACAGGGAAGAAGAAGGATGGTTACGGCGTGGCACCAAGTGAGTGTGGGCAGCAGGTCTGGCTTGGGGTGGCCAGCAGGCTGTGGGTTGTGGCCACTGCTGGCATCTGCTGGTCCCCCGTCCTCCCTTTGAGCCGGCAACGTCTGCTTGAAGCCCAGAAGGTGCTGGGCTTGCCCCAAAGAAGTGCGGCCGGCAGGTTGAGGGAGGTGCTTCTCCTCCTCTGCTCCTCTCTCGGGAGGCCCCAGCTGGAGCCCCGTGTCCAGTTCTGGAGTTCCCACCACCAGAAGGACCTGGAAGTGTTGGAACGGGTCCAGCGGAGGCCCCGGAGATGATGCGAGGGCTGGAGAAGCTCTGCTGCGAGGCCGGGCTGGGAGAGGTGGGGTGGCTGGAGAAGAGAAGGCTCCGTGGAGCCCTTAGAGCAGCCTCGTGGCAGCTGAAGGAGCTGCAGGAGAGCTGGAGAAGGCCTTTTGCCAAGGGCCTGGAGTGAAGGGACGAGGGGAAGGGCTTTGGATTGGAAGGAGAAGACTTGGCTTGGCCGTTGGGAAGCCGTTCTTCCTGCTGAGGGTGGGGAGGCCCTGGCCCAGGTTGCCCAGAGAGGTCGTGGTTGCCCCATGCCTGGAGGTGTCCAAGGCCAGGCTGGACGGGGCTTGGAGCCCGCGATCCATTGGGAGGTGTTGGATCTGGGTGGGCTTTGAGGTTCCTTCCAGCCCACCCTGTCCCATGGTTCCGTGATTCTCCTCCCAGGCCGTAGCGGGGCCATAGGGAAGAAGTGGAGTCCATGCCCATGTTCCTCCTCTCCTGGTGGCTTTAGCGTGGCTGTGGCCACCGGGCCAGCTCCTGGCGTGGCCACCAAGCCCAGGGCTGGAAGCTCACGGCCTTTTCTTCTCTCTTGCAGGCACGGATGGGGGGTCCAGCAGCTCGGGGACAGGTACGGTGCGGGGCCAGGGGGCTGGACGGTGTGGCCCCAGGTCTATGTGCTGGTCACCCCACGCCAGACCTGGGGGGGCTTCTGGTGGCCCCATCCCAAATCTGGGGGTGGTTCTGGTCACCCCATCCCAACTCCAGGCTGGAGGAGCCTCCTTGCACAGGGAGTTGGGGACAGGGTGGTGGCCCTGGGTGACACCATCTCTTCCTGCTGTCCCTGCAGGGAGCACGGCCTGAGCGCTTGGGGAGAGGCCCTGGTGGAGCTCGGAGGTGGCTGCGAGAGCTCGTCCCACCACGGCTGTGACGCTGGGGGACACCTCTATTTATTACCCTTTCTTGTGTGGTTTTGAGTTTGGAACTTGGTTTCTTCTGCGTGGGGACGTGTTCTGGTGTGTGAATAAACGCTGTCCCAGTCCAAGCAGCCTATGGGAGTCCATTGCTGTCCAACCCAGTCCATGGACATCCAACCCAGTCCATGGACATCCGAGTCCATTGACGTCCAGTCATGTCTAACGACGTCCAATGATGTCCAACCCAGGCCATGGACATCCAACCCAGTTCATGGACATCCAACCCAGTCCAACCCAGTCTGTGGATGTCCAACCCAGTCTAACAGTGTCCAACAATGTCCAACGATGTCCAACCCAGTCCAAGGATGTCCAACTCTGTCCAGATAGTCCGACCCAGTCCTTTGCTGTCCAACCCTGTCCAAACCATTCCACTGACGTCCAACCCAGTCCCATGACATCCAACCCCTCCATGGACGTCCAACCCATTCCAACCCAGTCCAATGACGTTCAACCCAGTTCGTGGATGTCCAACCCAGTCTGTGGACGTCCATCCCAGTGGTAACAATGTCCCACCCTGTCCAATAGTGTCCAACCCCGTTCACGGTCGTCCAAGCCAGTCCATAGATGACCAGCCCAGTCCACGGACGTCCAACCCAGTCAATGTCCAGCCCAGTCCATGGATGTCCAGCCCAGTCCATGGATGTCCATCCCAGTCCAACCCAGTCCATGGACGTCCAATCCAGTCCAACCCAGTCCATGGACATCCAACCCAGTCCATGGATGCCCAACAAGGTCCAACCCAGTCCATGGACGTCCCAGTCCCTCGGTGTCCAATCAAGTCCAACAATGTCCAAGGACGTCCAACCCAGTCCATGGATGTTCAACCGCGTCCAACGATGTCCAACCCAGTCCAAACCAGTTCGTGGATGTCCAACCCAGTCCAAGGACGTCCAACCCAGTCGGACAATGTCCAACCCAGTCCACGGACATCCAACCCAGTCCAACCCAGTCCAACCCAGTCCATGGACATCCAACCCAGTCCAACCCAGTCCAACCCAGTCCATTGACGTCCATTGGAGTCCAGTTCACCCCAGTCCCCCGGAGGTCCAGGATCACGTGACCACCAGCAGCCAATCAGGGCCAATCGTTAATGGTCTCCTCCTCATGTGGCTCTTGCGCCGCTCCCGCCACCTCGGGACAAGGATTGTGTGGTTTGGGTTGGGATGGACTTGATTTCCTTCTTTCCAGTCCAACATGGGGCTGGAGTTGGGGTTGGTGACCACAAGGGTGATGGGGACGTGGTGATGGATCTCAAGGTCATGAGGAAGTCAATGGATCTCAGGGTGTTGAGGATGTGGTGTTGGATCTCAACAGCGTTGGGGACATCATTGGGTCTCAATGGTTTTGGGACGGGGCGATGCATCTCAAGGTGTTGGGGTACATCAATGGATCTCAAGGTGTTGGTGCCACAGTGGTGGATCTCTAGGTGTTGGGGATGTGGTGATGGGTCTCCATGGTGGTGGGGACATCAATGGATCTCAACAGTGTTGGGGACACAGCGATGGAGAAAACACACTAATGTCCACCAGCAACCCAGCTGTGGTGGACTGGGCAGACCTTTAGGAGCCACCCGGCCATGAACAGGTCCATCAGCGCCAGGGCTTCCAGGAGAAGCTCTGTCCCCACCATGGGGCTTTGTATGCACGGTGAACAGACTGGTCCTCAAGGTCCTCCCACTTGAAGAGGGGATGGAAAAGCTCCTTCCTTGCACCTACAGGTTGGCATCTCAGAGACGGAGAATCCTGGAGAACCTCAACATGAGGAACTGAGCACTTGGAGAACCTCAAGATGAGGAGCTGAGCCCCTGGAGAACCTCAACGCGAGGAGCAGAGCCCCTGGAGAACCTCAACGTGAGGAATTCAGTCCCTGGAGAACCTCAATGTGAGGAACTGAGCCCCTGGAGAACCTCAACGCCAGGAGCAGAGCCCCTGGAGAACCTCAATGTGAGGAATTCAGTCCCTGAAGAACCTCAACGCCAGGAGCTGAGCCCCTGGAGAACCTCAATGTGAGGAGCTGAGCCCCTGGAGAACCTCAACGTGAGGAATTCAGTCCCTGGAGAACCTCAACGCCAGGAGCTGAGCCCCTGGAGAACCTCAACACAAGGACCAAGTAGACCAGGTGGATGAACAGATTCTGGATTCAAAAAGGCTTTATTGTCCCCTCCATGTCCCATGACCGGTCCTGCTGGTTCCCAGCCCCGCTGGCACCTGGTGGCACCTGCTGGGCCCCGCGTCATCATCTCCTGGTGTCCCCATTCCATCTCTTGGTGTCCCTACCCAAGTTATTGGTGTCCCCACCCATTTTCTCACTGTCCCCACCCCTGTCCCCAGTGTCCCCATCCCTCGCTGTTCCCATCCCTGCTTTCAGTGTCACCATGCTGGCTTGTGGTCTCCTCATCTCCTCTCCTGGTGTCCCCATCCCTGTTCTTGATGTCCTCATCTCCTCTCCTGGTGTCCCCACCTGATTTCTTGGTGGCCCCATCCACATTCTCGGTGTCCCCATCTCCTCTCCTGGTGTCCCCACCTACATTCTTGGTGTCCCCACCCCAGTCCCTGATGTCCCCCTGCCCGTGTCCCCCGCTGTCCCCCCTTGTCCCTGACCCTGTAGAAGACACCAGGAGTGGCTCCCAGGGCGCAGGAGCTCCATGGGGTCCTCCAGCTCCTGCAGGCGCCCCCCGTCCAGCAGGGCCACCCGCGTTGCCCGCGTGGCCAAGGCCACCTCTCCCGTCACCAGCAGCACTGCCCGCCCGGCCATGGCGGCTCCAAAGATCTCCTGCTCCACCTGTGGTGGGGATGGCGTCATGTGGGACATGGGGACAGGGGACACGGGAGACCATGGGAACACTGGGACCCTGGGGACATTGGAAGTGGAGACCAAGGGGACCCAGGGACCATGGAGCCACTGGAAATGGAGACCATGGGGACATTGGAGACACTGGGACCAAGGGGACATTGGATGTGGAGACCAAGGGGACCCAGGGACCATGGAGCCACTGGAAGTGGAGACCATGGGGACACTGGGGACACTGGGACCAAGGGGACCCAGGGACCATGGGGACACTGGAAGTGAAAACCATGGGAATGGTGGAAGGCGGAACCAAGGGGACATTGGAAGTGGAGACCAAGGGGACCCAGGGACCATGGAGCCACTGGAAGTGGAGACCATGGGGACACTGGGGACACTGGGACCAAGGGGAAATTGGAAGTGAGGACCATGGGGACCAGGGACCAAAGGGACATTGGAATGGGAGACCAAGGGGACCATGGGGACACTGGGACCAAGGGGACCCAGGGACCATGGGGACACTGGAAGTGAAAACCATGGGAATGGTGGAAGGTGGAACCAAGGGGACATTGGAAGTGGAGACCAAGGGGACCCAGGGACCATGGAGCCACTGGAAGTGGAGACCATGGGGACACTGGGGACACTGGGACCAAGGGGAAATTGGAAGTGAGGACCATGGGGACCAGGGACCGAAGGGACATTGGAATGGGAGACCAAGGGGACCATGGGGACACTGGGACCAAGGGGACCCAGGGACCAAGGGGACATTGAAAGTGGAGACCAAGGGGACACTGGAAGTGAGGACCATGGGGACCAGGCAGCAAGGGGACATCAGAAGTGGAGACCATTGGGACACTGAGACCAAGGGGACAATGGAAGTGGGGACAGTGGAGACCATGGGGACACTCGGACCAAGGGGACGTTGGATGTGGAGGCCATGGGAATGGTGAAAGGTGGAACCACGGTGCTGATGGAAGGAGGTGGCCCAGAAGACCCCGAGGGACCAAGGTGCCACCACACAAGGTGACGGAGGGGACACTGGTGCCACAACCCACCTGCAGGCGGATCTCGGTGTCCAAGGCGCTGGTGGGCTCATCGAGGACCAGGACCTTGGGGTTCCTCAGCAGGGCCCGAGCGATGGCCACCACTTGCCGTTGGCCACCGGAGAGCTGCCCACCCAGCTCACCCACATCTGCGCGAGACGGTGGGGCTCAGGGTGGGGACACAGGGACATCGAGAAGGTCCAGGGTGGTGGGGACGTGTCCTACCGGTGTCGTAGCCCCCTGGCAAGCAGGTGATAAAGGTGTGGGCACCTGCCCGGCGAGCAGCCAAGGTCACCTGCGCCCGCGTCCGTTGTCCCAACCCATAGGAGATGTTGTCATGGAGGGAGCGGGAGAAGAGCAGGGGCTCCTGGAGGACGGCGGCCACCTGCGGCGGACGGGACACGGTGGGGACATGGTGGAGATGTGGCAGGGGAGGTGGTGGGGACGTGGTGTGGGCACCGTGGGACATGGGGACATGGTGAGATGTGGCGTGGATGCGGTGTGGGCACCTTGGGACATGGGGACATGGTGGAACCTGGTGGAGGTGTGGCAGGGGAGTTGGTGGGGACGTGGTGTGAGCACCTTGGGACATGGTGGAACCTGGTGGAGGTGTGGCAGGGGAGTTGGTGGGGACGTGGTGTGAGCACCTTGGGACTTGGGGACATGGTGGGACGTGGTGGGGACGTGGTGTAGGCACCTTGGGACATGGGGACGTGCTGGGCATGTGGTGAGGACACGGGGACACAGTGGGAACAGCTTGGGACTTGGGGCCACCTGGTGAAACGGGAGTGGCAGAGGGGATGCATTGGGGACCCCTGGTGACCCAGGAGTGGTGGTGGTGGCAGAGGGGACCCATATGGAGATGTTGGTGACCTGGGGGTGGTGGGGACCCGTTGGGGACACCTGGTGACAGGGACGGTGGTGGCACCTGTTGGCGCAGGTAGGCGTGCTGGTAGGCAGCGAGGGGTTGTCCATCCAGAAGAACCTGCCCGGCCACCGGTGACAGCAAGCGCAGGACCAGGGCCACCAGGGTGCTCTTCCCAGCCCCTGGTGGGGCCACCACGGCCAGGACCTCACCAGGGCGCAGCTCCAGGGACAGACCCTGCAGAGACACAGGTGACACCTCTGTGACACCACCCCACCTCACTCCTGGTGGCCCCAAACCTTCTCGTGTTCTCCACCCCTGTCCCCGTGACCTCCCCGTGCCCACCTTGAGGACAGGTTCTTGCTGCTCGGGGTAGGAGAACCAGACGTCCTCAAGCTGGAGGTGGCCCTGCAGGACATCGGGTGCCAACGTCTCCGTAGGTGTCACCTTCTCCTCCTCGTCCAGGAAGTCAAAGATCTTCTCAGAGGAGCCCACGGCCTTGTTCAGCTTTGGGTAGTAATGGAGCAGGACCTGGGGACATGGGGACATGGAAAGTCCAGGGGCACATGGAGGTCATGGAAGGTCCAGGACATGGGGACATGGGGACAAGGATGTGTCCAGGACATGGGGACATGGGGACATGGAAGATCCAGGAGGACATGAAGGTCATGGAAGGTCCAGGACATGGGGACATGGAAGGTCCTGGAGGTCATGGGGACATGGAAGGTCCAGGGGGACATGGGGACATGGAAAGTCCAGGAGGTCATGGAAGGCTCGGGGGGACATGAGGACATGGGGACATGGAAGGTCCAGGGGGACATGGGGACATGGAAGGTCCAGGAGGACTTGGGAAGAATGAAGGTCATGGGTGTGTCCAGGACATGGGGACATGGAAGGTCCAGGAGGTCATGGAAGGTCCATGAGGACTTGGGGACACATCCAGGAGAGGGTTGGGGAGGACATGGTGGGCCTGCAGTGTCCCCTGGGTCACCTGCACGGCGTCGGTGAGCTGCAGGTGGTACATGAGGAAGGTGACGAGGTTCCCGGGTGTGATGGTCCCCATGGCCACCAGCCGCTCACCGTAGAGGAGCAGCCCCAGTTTGAGAGCCAGCGCCGAGAACTGGGGACACCACAGCCAAGTCACCATGGTGGCCCTGGCACCCTCCTGGCCACTGCCACCGCTCCCCTTGGACCCCGAGGTCCCACCTTTGGGTTGTCACCTTGCCCCAGCCCCATGCCACCACGTCCCCACGTTCTCCAACCCTGTTCCACCATGTCCCATGTCCCCAGCTCCAACCGACCACATCCCCAGGTTCTCCAGCCCCATGCCACCATGTCCCCAAGCCCCATTCCATGTCCCCATGTCCTCCATCTCCTTGCCACCACGTCCCCACGTCCCTCAGCCCCAACCCACGTTGTCTCCAGGTTCTCCAGCCCTGTTCCACCCAACCTGGTGCCACCACGTCCCCAGGTTCTCCAGCCCTGTTCCACCATGTCCCCAAGCCCCGTTCCATCTCCCAAGGTTCTCCAGCCCCAACCAACCACGTCCCCAACCCCATGCCACCACGTCCCCAAGTCCTCCTGCCCCAACCCATCATGTCTCGTGTCCCAAGTCCCACTCCACAACGTCCCCAACCGTATTCCACCAAGTCCCCAGGTTCTCCAGGCTCATTCCACCATGTCCCCATGTCCCCAGCTCCAACCCACCAGGTTCTCCAACCCTGTGCCACCACATCCCCACATCCCTCAACCCCTGGGCCACCATGTCTTGTGTCCCAAGTCCCACTCCACCACGTCCCCAACCCTGTGCCACCGCGTCCCCAGGTTTTCCAGCCCCAAGCCACCACGTCCCCACCCCTGTGCCATCGTGTCCCCATGTCCCCAAACCCCATTCCACCACATCCCATGTTCTCCAGCCCCAACCAACCACGTCCCCACCCCTGTGCCATCGTGTCCCCATGTCCCCAAACCCCATTCCACCACATCCCATGTTCTCCAGCCCCAAGCCACCACGTCCCCACCCCTGTGCCATCGTGTCCCCATGTCCCCAAACCCCTTTCCATCATGTCCCCATGTTCTCCAGCCCCAACCAACCACGTCCCCACCCCTGTGCCATCGTGTCCCCCACGTCCCCAAACCCCATTCCATCACGTCCCCATGTTCTCCAACCTCCAACCAACCACGTCCCTGTGCCACCGCGTCCCCTGTCCCCGTACCATGGTGGCCCAGGTGGAGGTGGCGTAGACGATGGCCCCCTTGGTCTCCAGGCGGTGGACGCGGTGCAGCCGCTCCCGGTACCGCGCGGCCGCCCCGGCCTCGTGGGCGAAGCTGCGCACGGTGGCCATGGCCTGCAAGGTCTCCGTGGCCACCTCGGTGGCATCGGCCAGCGCGTCCTGCAGCCGGCGAGCCAACACCTGGGGACAAGGGGGACGGGGTAGGGACAGTGAGGAGATTGTGGGGATGATGGGGACATGGAGGGGTCAAGGGGACATGGGGAGGGGACAAAAGGGACAGGGAGGGGACGAAGGGGACGTGGTGGGGACAAGAGGATGATGAGGAGATGGTAGGGACAATGGGGATGTGGTGGGGACAAGGGGACATGGGGAGGGGACAAGGGGACAGTGGGGGCAAGAGAAGGTGGTGGGACATGGGGAGGGGACAAGGGGACATGGAGGTAACAGGGGGCATGGGGAGGGGACAAGGGGGACGTGGTGGGGACATGGGCAGGGGACAAGGAGGACAGTGAGGAGATGGTGGGACATGGTGAGGACAATGGGGACATGGGGAGGTGACAAGGGGACATGGAGGGGACAAAGGGATAGTGGGGACGAGGAGGAGGTGGTGGGACATGGGGAGGGGACAAGGGGACATGGAGGTAACAAGGGGACATGGGCAGGGGACAAGGAGGACAGTGAGGAGATGGTGGGACATGGTGAGGACAATGGGGACATGGGGAGGTGACAAGGGGACATGGAGGGGACAAGGGGATAGTGGGGACGAGGAGGAGGTGGTGGGACATGGGGAGGGGACAAGGGGACATGGGCAGGGGACAAGGGGACAATGAGGAGATGGTGGGGATGATGGGGACATGGAGGGGACAAGGGCGACATGGTGGGGACAAGGGGAGGGGACAAGGGGACAGCGGGGACAAGGAGGACGTGGTGGGACATGGGGAGGTGACAAGGACATGGAGGTGACAATGGGACATGAGGAAGGGACAATGGCCACGAGAAGGGGACCCAGAGAGGACGAGGAGCCCAGGGAGGTGACAATCACCCCGCGTGTGTGTCCCCCCCCTTTGTCACCTGCTGGTGGCGCCCGATGCGCCGGGGCAGGAGGAGGACGAGTGGCAGCGCCAGCACGGTGACCAAAGCCAGCGGAGGTGACAACCAGGCCATGGTGGCCAGGACACAAAGCCCTCGCGCCAGGTACCACAGGAAGATCCTGAGGGCATCGGCCACCGCCGCGTGGGTGGCCTCCACGTCCCCTGTCACCCGCGCCGTCACCACCCCCGTCCCCATCCCCAGCAGGGAGGGGACGTCGCGGCGCAGGACGGAGGAGAAGACGCGGTGGCGCAGGTGGCCCAGGGACCTGCTCAGCGCCCACGCCAAGGTGACGTCGCAGGAGAGCTCGGTGACAGCGCTGGAGGTGGCATCGAGGGAGGGGGGGTGAGGGTGGGGACACCTGGGTCACCATCACCCTCCCCAGGTGACGTCAGAGGTGCCACCATCCCCCAGGTGACACTGGAGGTGGCATCAAGGGCGGGTTGGACAGGGGGGACACCTCAGTCACCATCTCCCACTCCAGGTGACATCGGAGGTGGTGGCACCAAGGTGGGTGTTGGACATGGGGACGGGGGTGACCATGGGGACACAGGTGCCACCACCCTCCAGGTGCCACCACCCCCCAGGTGCCACTGCAGGTGTCGTTGTCCTCACCTGGTGACCCCCAGGAGCACCATGGGCCACGTGGCCACCAAGTCCTCCTCGGTGGCCACCCAGTCCGTCACGTGGCCGGTGAAGTAGGGGACGGCCACCTCGGCTGGGGGGGGGGGGCACTGGTCATACTGGGTTCCCCCCCCACCAAACTGGTTTCACCCCTCTCCCCCGTAACCCCCTCCAACTGGAAGCACACCCCCCCTCCCAGCTACCCCCCCCCCCTTACTGGTTTCCTGTCCCCGAACTGGTTTCCCCCCCTCTCAGTTACCCCCCCCCCCCTTACTGGTTCCCCCCTGCCCCATACTGGGAGGCCCTCCTCTCTCCCAGTTATCCCCCTCCCAGTTAACCCCCCCTTATTGGTTCCCCCCTCCCTCTTACTGGTCCCCCCTCCTCCCAAACTGGTCTCCCCCCCTCCCAGTTACCCCCCCCTTACTGGTTTCCCCCCCCAAACTGGTTTCACCCCCCTCCCAGTTACCTTGTTCCCAGTGACCCCCCTCCCAGTTACCCCCCCAAACTGGGAGCCCCTCCCCATCCAAGTTACCCCCCTGCCAGTGCCCCCCCTCCCAGTCCCCTCCCTTACCACTTGCCCCCCCCCCCCCCAACTGGGAGCCCCTCCCTCCCAGTTAACCCTCCCTTACTGGGTTCCCCCCCTCCCAGTTACCTCACCCAAACTGGGAGCCCCTCCCTCCCACGTCCCCCCCCCTAGTGTTCCCCTCCCCTCCCAGTTATCCCCCCTTACTGGTTTCCTCCCCTCAAACTGGTTTCCACCCCCCCTTACTGTTTTCTTCCCCCCCTCCCAGTGCCGCCCCCCCTCTCAGTTATCCCCCACCACCACCAGTTCCACCCCCTTACTGGGAGCTCCCCCTCCCAGTTACCCCCCCTTACTGGTTTCCAACTCCCCCAAACTGGTTCCACCCCACCAAGCCGGTTTCCCCCCTTCCAGTTACCCTCCCTTACTGGGAGGTCTTCCCTCCCAGTTACCCCCCATCCCAGTGACCTCCCTTCCAGTTTTACCCCTCCCAGTTATCCCCCCTTACTGGTTTCTCCCACAGACTGGTTTCACCCCCCTCCCAGTTACCTCGTTCCCAGTGCCCCCCCTCCCAATTACCCCCCCAAACTGGGAGCCCCCCCCATCCAAGTTACCCCCCTCCCAGTGCCCCCCCTGTACTGGTTGCCCCCATACTGGAAGCCCCTCCCTCCCAGTTAACCCCTCCTTACTGGTTTCCAGCCCCTTTACTAGTTCCCCCCCCTCACTGGTTCCCCCCCCCTCAGTTACCCCCCCCCAACTGGTTCCCCCACCCCATACTGGGAGCCCCCCCTCCCAGTTAACCCCCCTCCCTCCCCCCAGTTACTCCCCCCCAACTGGGAGTTCTCCCTTCCAGTTACCGTCCCAGTGCCCCCCCGCCTTACTGGTTTCCACCCCCCCCCTCCAAACTGGTTCCCCCCCCCAAACTGGTTTCCCCTGCCTCCCAGTTACCCCACTCCCAGTGCCCACCCCTTCCAGTTACCCCCCCCCAAATAGTTCCCCCCTCCCAGTTACCTCCCTCCCAGTTAACCCCCCTCTTACTGCTTTCCCCCCCATACTGGTTTCCCTCCCCAAACTGGTTTTCCCCCTCCAAACTGGTTTCTCCCCCCCCCCCAAACCGGTTCCTCCCCTCCCATACTGTTTTCTCCCCCCCAAACTGGTTTCTCCCCCCTCCAAACTGGTTTCTCCCCCCCATACTGGTTTACTCCCCCATACTGGTTTCCTCCCTCCCAAACTGTTTTCTCCCCCTCCAAACTGGTTCCCCCCCTCCCATACTGGTTTCCCCCTCCCATACCCAAACTGGTTTCCTCCCCCAAACTGGTTTCCCCCCCCCAGACTGGTTTCTCCCCAGTACCCCCCCCCCCCCGTACCCAGCACCGAAGCCACCAGCAGCGCCAGCACCGCCGCGCAGCGCCTGCGCCCAGGGCTCAGCGTCACCAGCACCCGCCACGCTGTGGACATGGTGGCACCCTCGCTGTCACCGGTTCCGTCCTGGTGTCACCAATCCGGTTCCGGTGTCACTCCCGGTGTCACCAATCCAGTCCTGGTGTCACTGCCAGTATCACTGATCTGGTGCTGGTGTCACTCCCAGTGTCACTCTCGGTGTCACCAATCTGTTTCTTGTGTCATCGATCCTGTCCTGGTGTCACCAATCCAGTCCTGGTGTCACCTATCTGGTCCCGGTGTCACTGATCCAGTCCTGGTGTCACCAATTCAGTCTGGTGTCACCAATCCAGTCCTGGTGTCACCAATCATGGTCCCGGTGTCACTCCCGGTGTCACCGATCCAGTCCTGGTGTCACAATCCAGTCCTGGTGTCACTCCCAGTGTCACCAATCTGGTCCCGGTGTCACCAATGTGGTCTAGGTGTCACTCTCAGTGTCACCGATCCAGTCCTGGTGTCACCAATCATGGTCCCGGTGTCACTCCTGGTGTCACCAGTCTGGTCCTGGTGTCACTCCTGGAGCCACCAGTCCGGTCCCAGTATCCCCAGTTTGGTCCCAGTATCCTCAGTTCAGTCCCAGTGTCCCCAGTTCAGTCCAGGTGTCCCCAGTTCCCGGAACCCTCGCAATTTCTGGGAAAGTGAAAGTAAAGGGGGGGGGGGGAGGGGAGGGAAACAAGGGGAGGGGAGGGGCTAAAGGGGGCGGGGCCAAAGGGGGGCACTGGAATGAAGGGGGGGCAACTAGGGGGCACTGGGGACCAATGGGAGGGCACTAGGGGGGCACTGGGAATCAGTGGGGGGGCACTGGGAATTAATGGGGGGGCACTGGGGGGGCACTGGGAATCAGTGGGGGGGGGGCACTGGGTATCAGTGGGGGGGGCACTGGGAATCAGTGGGGGGGCACTGGGAATTAATGGGGGAGCATTGGGGGGGCACTGGGAATCAGTGGGGGGCACTGGGAATCAGTGGGGGGGGGCACTGGGTATCAGTGGGGGACACTGGGAATCAGTGGGGGGGCACTGGGTATCAGTGGGGGGGGCACTGGGAATTAATGGGGGGGCACTGGGAATTAATGGGGAAGCATTGGGGGGGCACTGGGAATCAGTGGGGGGCACTGGGAATTAGTGGGGGGGGGCACTGGGTATCAGTGGGGGGCACTGGGAATCAGTAGGGGGGGACACTGGGTATCAGTGGGGGGGGCACTGGGAATTAATGGGGGGGCACTGGGAATTAATGGGGAAGCATTGGGGGGGCACTGGGAATCAGTGGGGGGCACTGGGAATCAGTGGGGGGGGCACTGGGTATCAGTGGGGGGCACTGGGAATCAGTGGGGGGCACTGGGAATCAGTGTGGGGGGACACTGGGTATCAGTGGGGGACACTGGGAATTAGTGGGGGGGGGCACTGGGTATCAGTGGGGGGCACTGGGAATCAGTAGGGGGGGACACTGGGAATCAGTGGGGGGGGCACTGGGTATCGGGGGGGGCACTGGGAATCAGTGGGGGGCACTGGGAATCAGTGAGGGGGGGCACTGGGTATCAGTGGGGACCGATGCGGGGTGGGGGGGGGGAACATTGGGAATCAATCTGGGGGGCACTGGGCACCAATGGGGGGGGAAATGGGAATCAATGGGGGCAGTGGGGAGGGGCGATGGGAATCAATGGGAGGGCACTGGGGGAGCACTGGGTGCCAATGGGGGGAGGGGGGGGGGCACTAAGAGTCAATGAGGGGGGGCACTGGGCACCAATAGGGGGCACTGGGAATTAATGGGGGCTGGGGGGACACTGGCAATCGGGGGGGGCACTGAGGAATTGATGGGGGGCACTGGGGACCGGGGGGGGGGGGCACTGGGCATCAGTGGGGGGAGTGGGGGGGGGGGCACTGGGATGCAATGGGGGGCACTGGGAATTAATGGGGGCTGGGGGGACACTGGCAATCGGGGGGGGCACTGAGGAGTTGATGGGAGGCACTGGGGACCGGGAGGGGGGGGGCACTGAGCATCATGGGGGGGGAGTGAGGGGGCAGTGGGGGGGGCACGGAGGGGGGGGCACTGGGAATCAGTGGGGGGGGGGGGCACTGGGATGCAATGGGGGGCACTGGGAATTAATGGGGGGCTGGGGGGACACTGGCAATCGGGGGGGGCACTGATGAATTGATGGGGGGCACTGGGGACCGGGAGGGGGGGGGCACTGGGATGCAATGGGGGGCACTGGGAATTAATGGGGGGCTGGGGGGACACTGGCAATCGGGGGGGGCACTGAGGAATTGATGGGGGGCACTGGGGACCGGGAGGGGGGGGGGGGCACTGGGCATCAGTGGGGGGAGTGGGGGGGGGGCACTGGGATGCAATGGGGGGCACTGGGAATTAATGGGGGGCTGGGGGGACACTGGCAATCGGGGGGGGCACTGAGGAATTGATGGGGGGCACTGGGGACCGGGAGGGGGGGGGGCACTGGGCATCAGTGGGGGGAGTGAGGGGGCAGTGGGGGGGGCACGGAGGGGGGGGCACTGGGAATCAGTGGGGGGAGGGGGGGGGGCACTGGGATGCAATGGGGGGCACTGGGAATTAATGGGGGGCTGGGGGGACACTGGCAATCGGGGGGGGGCACTGAGGAATTGATGGGGGGCACTGGGGACCGGGAGGGGGGGGGGGCACTGGGCATCAGTGGGGGGAGTGGGGGGGGGGCACTGGGATGCAATGGGGGGCACTGGGAATTAATGGGGGGCTGGGGGGACACTGGCAATCGGGGGGGGCACTGAGGAATTGATGGGGGGCACTGGGGACCGGGGGGGGGGGGGGGGCACTGAGCATCATGGGGGGGGAGTGAGGGGGCAGTGGGGGGGGCACGGAGGGGGGGGCACTGGGAATCAGTGGGGGGAGGGGGGGGGCACTGGGATGCAATGGGGGGCACTGGGAATTAATGGGGGGCTGGGGGGACACTGGCAATCGGGGGGGGGCACTGAGGAATTGATGGGGGGCACTGGGGACCGGGACGGGGGGGGCACCGGGCATCAGTGGGGGGAGGGGCACTGGGATGCAATGGGGGGCACTGGGAATTAATGGGGGGGGCATTGGGCACCAATGGGGGGGGCACTGGGCACCAATGGGGGGGGGCACTGGGAGGGCACTGGGGACTAATGGGGGGGGCACTGGGGAGGGGGGGAACCGAGGGGGGGAGAAGTGGGGGGGGTAAAAACAAACGGGAGGCTCTGATTGGTCGAGAGATACGTGACGTCATCGATTGCCAGGCAGATCGGGCTGGAACAGCTTGGCGAGGGGGGGCGAGGCCAAGGCGGGAGGGGCGTGGCCAGGGGTGAGGGGGCGTGGTGATTGGTTAAAAGGAAGGAGGGGGCGGGGCCTGGGAAGAGAAAGAGAAAGGAGCGAATTGGAAGGTGCTGGGAGCTACTGGGATTGACTGGGGAGCGCCCTGGGGTGCTGGGTGGGACTGGGGGCTACTGGGAGGCTGGACTGGGAGCACTGGGATTGACTGGGGAGCACCGCAGGGTGCTGGGTGGGACTGGGGGCTACTGGGAAGGTGGACTGGGAGCACTGGGATTGACTGGGGAGCACCGCAGGGTGCTGGGTGGGACTGGGGGCTACTGGTGGGCTGAACTGGGAGCAACTGGGATTGACTGGGGAGCACCGCAGGGTGCTGGGTGGGACTGGGGGCTACTGGTGGGCTGAACTGGGAGCACTGGGATTGACTGGGGAGCACCGCAGGGTGCTGGGTGGGACTGGGGGCACTGGGATTGACTGGGGAGCGCCCTGGGGTGCTGGGTGGGACTGGGAGCTACTGGTGGGCTGAACTGGGAGCACTGGGATTGACTGGGGAGCACCTCAGGGTGCTGGGTGGGACTGGGGGATACTGGGAAGGTGGACTGGGAGCACTGGGATTGACTGGGGAGCACCCTGCGGTGCTGGGTGGGACTGGGGGCTACTGGGAGGCTGGACTGGGAGCACTGGGATTGACTGGGGAGCGCCGCAGGGTGCTGGGTGGGACTGGGGGCACTGGGATTGACTGGGGAGCGCCCTGGGGTGCTGGGTGGGACTGGGGGCTACTGGTGGGCTGAACTGGGAGCACTGGGATTGACTGGGGAGCACCTCAGGGTGCTGGGTGGGACTGGGGGATACTGGGAAGGTGGACTGGGAGCACTGGGATTGACTGGGGAGCACCGCAGGGTGCTGGGTGGGACTGGGGGGCTACTGGTGGGCTGAACTGGGAGCACTGGGATTGACTGGGGAGCACCGCAGGGTGCTGGGTGGGACTGGGGGCTACTGGGAAGGTGGACTGGGAGCACTGGGATTGACTGGGGAGCACCCTGGGGTGCTGGGTGGGACTGGGGGCTACTGGTGGGCTGAACTGGGAGCACTGGGATTGACTGGGTGAGCCCCAGGATACTCATGAGAGCTAAAGGGGCTAAACTGGGAGCACTGGGATTGACTGGGGAGCACCGCAGGGTGCTGGGTGGGACTGGGGGCTACTGGTGGGCTGAACTGGGAGCACTGGGATTGACTGGGGAGCACCGCAGGGTGCTGGGTGGGACTGGGGGCACTGGGATTGACTGGGGAGCGCCCTGGGGTGCTGGGTGGGACTGGGGGCTACTGGTGGGCTGGACTGGGAGCACTGGGATTGACTGGGGAGCACTGCAGGGTGCTGGGTGGGATTGGGGGCTACTGGTGGGCTGAACTGGGAGCACTGGGATTGACTGGGTGAGCCCCAGGATACTCATGAGAGCTAAAGGGGCTGAACTGGGAGCACTGGGATTGACTGGGGAGCACCGCAGGGTGCTGGGTGGGACTGGGGGCTACTGGGAAGGTGGACTGGGAGCACTGGGATTGACTGGGGAGCACCCTGGGGTGCTGGGTGGGACTGGGGGCTACTGGTGGGCTGAACTGGGAGCACTGGGATTGACTGGGGAGCACCGCAGGGTGCTGGGTGGGACTGGGGGCACTGGGATTGACTGGGGAGCGCCCTGGGGTGCTGGGTGGGACTGGGAGCTACTGGTGGGCTGAACTGGGAGCACTGGGATTGACTGGGGAGCACCTCAGGGTGCTGGGTGGGACTGGGGGATACTGGGAAGGTGGACTGGGAGCACTGGGATTGACTGGGGAGCACCCTGGGGTGCTGGGTGGGACTGGGGGCTACTGGGAGGCTGGACTGGGAGCACTGGGATTGACTGGGGAGCACCGCAGGGTGCTGGGTGGGACTGGGGGCACTGGGATTGACTGGGGAGCGCCCTGGGGTGCTGGGTGGGACTGGGGGCTACTGGTGGGCTGAACTGGGAGCACTGGGATTGACTGGGGAGCACCTCAGGGTGCTGGGTGGGACTGGGGGATACTGGGAAGGTGGACTGGGAGCACTGGGATTGACTGGGGAGCACCGCAGGGTGCTGGGTGGGACTGGGGGGCTACTGGTGGGCTGAACTGGGAGCACTGGGATTGACTGGGGAGCACCGCAGGGTGCTGGGTGGGACTGGGGGCTACTGGGAGGCTGGACTGGGAGCACTGGGATTGACTGGGGAGCACCGCAGGGTGCTGGGTGGGACTGGGGGCTACTGGTGGGCTGAACTGGGAGCACTGGGATTGACTGGGGAGCACCGCAGGGTGCTGGGTGGGACTGGGGGCTACTGGGAAGGTGGACTGGGAGCACTGGGATTGACTGGGGAGCACCCTGGGGTGCTGGGTGGGACTGGGGGCTACTGGTGGGCTGAACTGGGAGCACTGGGATTGACTGGGGAGCACCTCAGGGTGCTGGGTGGGACTGGGGGCTACTGGGAGGCTGGACTGGGAGCACTGGGATTGACTGGGGAGCACCTCAGGGTGCTGGGTGGGACTGGGGGCTACTGGGAGGCTGGACTGGGAGCACTGGGATTGACTGGGGAGCACCGCAGGGTGCTGGGTGGGACTGGGGGCTACTGGGAGGCTGGACTGGGAGCACTGGGATTGACTGGGGAGCACCGCAGGGTGCTGGGTGGGACTGGGGGCTACTGGGAGGCTGAACTGGGAGCACTGGGATTGACTGGGGAGCACCTCAGGGTGCTGGGTGGGACTGAGGGATACTGGGATGGTGGACTGGGAGCACTGGGATTGACTGGGGAGCACCGCAGGGTGCTGGGTGGGACTGGGGGGCTACTGGTGGGCTGAACTGGGAGCACTGGGATTGACTGGGGAGCACCGCAGGGTGCTGGGTGGGACTGGGGGCTACTGGTGGGCTGGACTGGGAGCACTGGGATTGACTGGGGAGCACCCTGGGGTGCTGGGTGGGACTGGGGGGCTACTGGTGGGCTGAACTGGGAGCACTGGGATTGACTGGGGAGCACCGCAGGGTGCTGGGTGGGACTGGGGGCTACTGGTGGGCTGAACTGGGAGCACTGGGATTGACTGGGTGAGCCCCAGGATACTCATGAGAGCTAAAGGGGCTGAACTGGGAGCACTGGGATTGACTGGGGAGCACCTCAGGGTGCTGGGTGGGACTGGGGGATACTGGAAAGGTGGACTGGGAGCACTGGGATTGACTGGGGAGCACCGCAGGGTGCTGGGTGGGACTGGGGGCTACTGGTGGGCTGGACTGGGAGCACTGGGATTGACTGGGGAGCACCTCAGGGTGCTGGGTGGGACTGGGGGCTACTGGGAGGCTGGACTGGGAGCACTGGGATTGACTGGGGAGCACCGCAGGGTGCTGGGTGGGACTGGGGGCTACTGGTGGGCTGAACTGGGAGCACTGGGATTGACTGGGGAGCACCGCAGGGTGCTGGGTGGGACTGGGGGCACTGGGATTGACTGGGGAGCGCCCTGGGGTGCTGGGTGGGACTGGGGGCTACTGGTGGGCTGAACTGGGAGCACTGGGATTGACTGGGGAGCACCTCAGGGTGCTGGGTGGGACTGGGGGATACTGGGAAGGT
The DNA here is from genome assembly GCA_033558235.1 of Neomorphus geoffroyi. NCBI lineage: Eukaryota > Metazoa > Chordata > Aves > Cuculiformes > Neomorphidae > Neomorphus > Neomorphus geoffroyi. Next base: position 42,916 of record JAUMJM010000104.1, read on the forward strand.
GGACTGGGAGCACTGGGATTGACTGGGGAGCACCGCAGGGTGCTGGGTGGGACTGGGGGGCTACTGGTGGGCTGAAATGGGAGCACTGGGATTGACTGGGGAGCACCGCAGGGTGCTGGGTGGGACTGGGGGCTACTGGGAGGCTGGACTGGGAGCACTGGGATTGACTGGGTGAGCCCCAGGATACTCATGAGAGCTAAAGGGGCTGAACTGGGAGCACTGGGATTGACTGGTGAGCACCGCAGGGTGCTGGGTGGGACTGGGGGCTACTGGGAAGGTGGACTGGGAGCACTGGGATTGACTGGGGAGCACCCTGGGGTGCTGGGTGGGACTGGGGGCTACTGGTGGGCTGAACTGGGAGCACTGGGATTGACTGGGGAGCACCGCAGGGTGCTGGGTGGGACTGGGGGCACTGGGATTGACTGGGGAGCGCCCTGGGGTGCTGGGTGGGACTGGGGGCTACTGATGGGCTGAACTGGGAGCACTGGGATTGACTGGGGAGCACCCTGGGGTGCTGGGTGGGACTGGGGGCTACTGATGGGCTGAACTGGGAGCACTGGGATTGACTGGGGAGCACGCTGGGGTGCTGGGTGGGACTGGGGGCTACTGGTGGGCTGAACTGGGAGCACTGGGATTGACTGGTGAATTCCCTAGGTTGCCTGGACCTGCGCTGGTCCTTACTGGTCCTTACTGGTTCTTACTGGTCCGCCATGGTGCTGTTCTCAGTCCTCCGCCAGGCCTCCCTCCTTCTTCTGCTGGACACGGCTCTGCTGGCCTTACTGGCCCAACTGGCCCCACCAGTAGCCAACTGGGGGCTGGCAGCCACCTGGCTGGAAGCCGGGGTTCGCTTGGTGGCCTTCTTGGTGGCCACATGGCTACTGGGACCTCCAGGTGGCCCAGTGGTGGCCTCGGTCCTCGGTGTCCTCCCCGCTGTCTTCTTCACCCTTCGGAGCCTCCTGGCCTCGGTGGCCACCGGTGGCCCAAGGGTGGTGGCCACCGGTAGCCCGGGACTGGTGGCCACTGGTGGCCCAGGGCTACTGGCCACGGGGTCCCCAGTATGGGTGGCCTTGACCCATGTGGTGGCCACCATGGTGGTCCTGCTTCGGGCCACCTGGGGGGCTGGGGAGAAGGTGACCACCAAGGTGGCCACGAGGGGAGCTCAGCGGCTCCTGGGCTTGGTGGCCGCCGAGTGGCCAGTGCTGAGCGGAGCCTTCACCTGCCTCGTGCTGGCGGTGCTGGGTGAGTGCTGGACTGGGAGCACTGGGATGGACTGGGAGAGCTCTGGGCTGTTTGGTGGGACCGAGGGCCTGGACTGGGAGCACTGGGATGGACTGGGGGTGTTCCAGGGTGCTGGGCTGGCTCTTGGGGATCCAGACTGGGCGGTTACTGGGAGCACTGGGGGGGGGGGGGGGGGGCGGTTACTGGGAGCACTGGTGGTTACTGGGAGCACTGGTTCCAGGTGAGGCGGCCGCCCCGCTCTGCACTGGGAAGGTCCTCGATGCCATCAGGGTTGGGGACGCGGCCACCACCAGCGCCCTGGGGCTCGTCCTCACCACCCACCTGGCCAGGTGAGCGTCCGTCTGTCCCCCATGTCTGTCTGTCCCCGCGTCCATCTGTCTCAGTGTGCCCCATGTCCATCTGTCCCCAGTGTCCCCCGCATCCGTCTGTCCCCCTTGTCCATCCCCGCGTCCATCCGTCCCTGTGTCCATCCATCCCCATGTCTCCCATGTCTGTCTGTCCCAGTGTCCCCCAAGTCCATCTGTCTGGGTCCTCCTTGTCCATCCCTGCGTCTGTCTAACCCTGTGTCCTCCTTGTCCACCCTGTGTCCGTCTGTCTGTCCCTGCATCCATCTGTCCCCGTGTCCGTCTGTTCCCAGTGTCCCCATGTCCGTCTGTCCCTGTGTCCCCCTTGTCCATCCCTGTGTCTGTCCCCACTGTCTGTTTGTCCCAGTGTCCCCCAAGTCCATGTCCCCAGTGTCCCCTGTGTCTGTCTGTCCCTGCGTCCCCCTTGTCCATCCTTGTGTCTGTCCGTCTGTCCCCCGTGTCTGTCTGTCCCCCTTTATCCACCCCCTGTGTCCATCTGTCCCTGTGTCCATCCATCCATTCCCAGTGTCCGTCTGTCTGTCCCCAATGTCCATCCCTGTGTCTTTCCCTCCCTTGGGTCCATCTGTCCATCCCCTGCCACCAAGCTGACCCTCCTTTTGTCCATCTGTCCATCCCTGTGTCCCCATGTCTGTCTGTCCATCCCCCATCGCTGGGCTGGTGATCCCCATGTCCATCTGTCCATCCCCCGTGTCCCGGCTGATGGTCCCCATGTCCGTCTGTCCATCCCCCATGCCCAGGCTGATGGTCCCCCGTGTCTGTCTGGCCATCCCTGTGTCCCCCCATGTCCGTCTGTCCATCCCCCATTTGCAGGCTGATGGTCCCCATGTCCATCTGTCCATCCCCCATGCCCAGGCTGATGGTCCCCCGTGTCTGTCTGGCCATCCCTGTGTCCCCCGTGTCCGTCTGTCCATCCCCCATTTGCAGGCTGATGGTCCCCATGTCTGTCTGTCCATCCCCCATGCCCAGGCTGATGGTCCCCCATGTCTGTCTGGCCATCCCTGTGTCCCCCGTGTCCGTCTGTCCATCCCCCCTTTGCAGGCTGATGGTCCCCATGTCTGTCTGTCCATCCCCCATGCCCAGGCTGATGGTCCCCCGTGTCCATCCATCTGTCCGTCCCCCATGCCCAGGCTGATAGTCCCCCGTGTCCGTCTGTCCCTCCCCCATTTGCAGGCTGATGGTCCCCATGTCCGTCCATCTGTCCATCCCCCATGCCCAGGCTGATGGTCCCCCGTGTCCGTCCGTCTGTCCATCCCCCATGTCCAGGCTGATGGTCCCCGTGTCTGTCTGTCCATCCCCCATTTGCAGGCTGATGGTCCCCATGTCCGTCTGTCCATCCCCCATCGCTGGGCTGATGGTCCCCATGTCTGTCTGTCCATCCCCCATGGCCGGGCTGATGGTCCCCGTGTCCGTCCGTCTGTCTGTCCCAGCTCTTTCTTCGCCGGTTGCCGCGGGGGCCTCTTCACGTTGGCCAAATCCCGCCTGGAGCTCCACACCCGCTCCCGCCTCTTCTCCCACCTGGTGCGCCAGGACCTCACCTTCTTCCAGGAGACCCCAACAGGTACCGGGAGGTCCCCGTCACCCCCCTGGTGGTGGCACCTCCCGACCTCCGACCTGCGCGTTGTCCGCCCGCAGCCGAGCTGGCATCGCGCTTGGCGGGGGACGTGGCGATGCTGGGCGAGGCGGGTGGCGCTCAATGCCAACGTGGCCATGAGGAACTTGGTGTTGGCGTTGGGCGTCGGGGGCTTCATGGTGGGCATCTCGCCGGGGTTGGCGGTGTTGGCGCTGCTGGAGGTGCCGCTCGGGGTGGCCGCTCGGAGGGTCTACGATGCCCGGTGTCGGGTGAGATGGAGATGGGGTGGGGGTGGGGATGGGGATGGGGATGGGGTGGAGATGGGGATGGGGATGGGGTGGAGATGGGGATGGGGTGGGAGTGGGGATGGAGATGGGGTGGGGATGGGGATGGAGATGGGGTGGAGATGGAGATGGGGATGGGGATGGAGATGGGATGGGGATGGAGATGGGGTGGAGATGGAGATGGGGATGGAGATGGGGTGGAGATGGAGATGGGGATGGGGATGGAGATGGGGATGGGGATGGAGATGGAGATGGGGTGGAGATGGAGATGGGGATGGGGATGGGGTGGGAGTGGGGATGGAGATGGGGTGGGGATGGGGATGGAGATGGGGTGGGGATGGGGATGGAGATGGGGTGGAGATGGAGATGGGGATGGAGATGGGGTGGAGATGGAGATGGGGATGGAGATGGGGATGGGGATGGAGATGGAGGTGGAGATGGGGATGGGGATGGAGATGGGGTGGGGATGGAGATGGGGTGGAGATGGAGATGGAGATGGAGATGGGGATGGAGATGGGGATGGGGATGGAGATGGAGGTGGGGATGGGGATGGAGGTGGGGATGGGGTGGGGATGGGGTGGGGATGGGGTGGGGAAGGAGATGGGGATGGGGTGGGGATGGAGATGGAGATGGGATGGAGGTGGGGGTGGGGATGGGGATGGAGATGGAGATGGAGATGGGGTGGGGATGGAGATGGAGATGGGGTGGGGATGGAGATGGGGATGGGGTGGGGATGGAGATGGGGATGGGGATGGAGATGGGGATGGGGATGGAGATGGGGATGGGGTGGGGATGGGGATGGAGATGGGGATGGGGTGGGGATGGGGATGGAGATGGGGATGGGGTGGGGATGGGGATGGGGATGGGGTGGGGATGGGGATGGAGATGGGGTGGGGAAGGAGATGGGGATGGGGATGGAGATGGGGTGGGGAAGGAGATGGGGATGGGGTGGGGATGGGGATGGAGATGGAGGTGGAGATGGAGGTGGAGATGGAGGTGGAGATGGAGGTGGAGATGGAGATGGGGATGGAGATGGGGATGGAGATGGGGATGGAGATGGGGATGGAGATGGGGATGGAGATGGGGATGGAGATGGGGATGGGGATGGGGATGGGAATGGAGATGACGGCGGGGACGGAGATGATGGGAATGGGATGAGGTGGGATGGGGACAGGACGGGATGGGAAGGGATGGGACGGAGGAGATGGGAATGGGTGGTGGAGACGATGATGGGGACGTTGGGGGTGGGGGAGATGATGGTGGGGATGGAGATGGGGTGGAGGTGAGGGTGGGGATGGGGTGGTGGAGGTGGGGTTGTCCCCAGCTGGAGCCACCAAATCCATCCCCCCCCCCAGGTGCTCCAGCGAGCCTTGCTGGACGCCACAGCTGCCACGACGGCTGTGGTGCAGGAGGCCATCTCCTCCATCGAGACGGTGCGGACCTTTGCCGGTGAGGAAGAGGAGGAGCAGCGTCACAGCCAAGCGGTGGCCAAGATGCTGGAGCTGAAGAACCAGATGGACACAGAGGAGGCCATCTTCACCCTCGTCCAGCGGGTGAGGCCGGTGGGACCTCGGCGTCCGGGTGACGCTGTTGTCCCCAGGCCACCCACCAAGCCTTGGTCTCTGCAGGTGCTCCAGTTGGCCATGCAGGTTCTGGTGCTCTGCCGTGGTCACCAGGAGCTCCGGGAAGGTTCTGTCACCACCGGCAGCTTGGTCACCTTCCTCCTCTACCAGGCTCAAGTTGGTCACTACGTGCAGGTCAGCCTGTCCCACCCAACGTGGTCCTATCCCCACCCCACGTGTCCCCATCCCCACATGTCCCCATCCCCAACCCCCTGTGGTCCCATCCCACCCCACGTGTCCCCATCCCCACACATTCCCATCCCAACCCCTCATGGTCCTACCTCTACCTCCCTCTGGTCCTATCCTGTCTCCCCGTCCCCAACCCCATGTGTCCCCATCCCAACCCCCCATGGTCCCACCTCTACCCCCCTGTGGTCCCATCCCATCCCCACGTGTCTCCATCCTCACACGTCCCCATCCCAACCCCCCATGGTCCCACCTCTACCTCCCTGTGGTCCCATCCCATCCCCACGTGTCTCCATCCCCACACGTCCCCATCCCAACCCCCCATGGTCCCACCTCTACAAACCTGCGGTCCATCCTGTGTCCCCATCCCCAACCTCCCATGGTCCCACCTCTACCCCCCTGTGGTCCCATCCCATCCCCGCGTGTCCCCATCCCCACACATTCCCATCCCAACCCCTCATGGTCCCATCCCACCCCTGCGTGTCCCCATCCCACCCCCGCGTGGTCCCATCCCACCCCACGTGTCCCACCTGGTCCCCCCGCAGTCGCTGGTGTCCAGCCATGGGAACCTGATGAACCAGGTGTCAGGTGGCCACAAGGTCTGGGAATACCTGGATCGGGAAGCTCGTGGGGACGCTGGGGGCACCTGGATGCCCGCCACGCTGCAGGGCCACGTCATCTTCCAAGGTGTCTCCTTCGCCTACCCAACGCGCCCCGAGAACCTCGTCCTGCAGGTGGGGATGGGGCCACCAAGGGGGGGATGGGGGTGGTGGGAATGGTGGGGATGGGATGGGGGTGGAGGAGATGGGATGGGGGTGGAGGAGATGGGATGGGGGTGGAGGAGATGGGATGGTGGGACGAGGAGAAAGGGATGGGATGGGATGGGATGGGATGGGATGGGATGAGGGAGGGATGGTGGAGAGGAGGATTAGATGGGACGTTGGGGATGGGATGGGGATGGAGAAGATGGGATGGTGGGATGAGGACAGGGTTGGGTTGGGTTGGGTTGGGATGGGGGAGATGAGGATGAGATGGGACATTAGGGATGGGATGGGTTGGATCGGGTTGGGATGGGATGAGATGGGACATTAGGGATGGGATGGGTTGCGATGGGTTGAGAATGGTGGAGATGAGGATGAGATGGGACGTTGGGGATGGGACAGGAATGGGATGGGGATGGAGGAGATGGGAAGGTGGGATGAGGACAGAGAGATGGGATGGGTTGGGATGAGATGGGGTGGGTTGGGATGGGATGGGTTGGGATGAGATGGGGTGGGTTGGGATGAGATGGGGTGGGTTGGGATGAGATGGGGTGGGTTGGGATGGTGGAGACGAGGATGAGATGGGACATTGGGGATGGGATGAGGACAGAGATAGGATGGGTTGGGATGATGGAGACGAGGATGAGATGGGACGTTGGGGATGGGTTGGGATGGGACATTGCGGATGGGATGAGGGTAGAGGAGATGGGATGGTGGGACGAGGAGAGAGGGATGGGTTGGGATGGAATGGGATGAGGGAGGGATGGTGGAGAGGAGGATTAGACGGGGCATTGGGGATGGGATGGGGATGGAGAAGATGGGATGGGGATGGAGAAGATGGGATGGTGGGATGAGGACAGGGTTGGGTTGGGTTGGGATGGGGGAGATGAAGATGAGATGGGACATTAGGGATGGGATGGGTTGGATTGGGTTGGGATGGGATGAGGTGGGACATTAAGGATGGGATGGGTTGCGATGGGTTGAGAATGGTGGAGATGAGGATGAGATGGGACGTTGGGGATGGGACAGGAATGGGATGGGGATGGAGGAGATGGGAAGGTGGGATGAGGACAGAGAGATGGGATGGGTTGGGATGAGATGGGGTGGGTTGGGATGGGATGGGTTGGGTTGGGATGGTGGAGACGAGGATGAGATGGGACATTGGGGATGCGATGGGGATGGGGAAGATGGGATGGTGGGATGAGGACAGGGTTGGGTTGGGTTGGAATGGGATGGTGGAGATAAGGATGAGATGGGACACTAGGGGAGGGGAGAAGGTGGAGGAGATGGGATGGTGGGGTGGGATGGGATAGTGGAGACGAGGATGAGATGGGATGTTGGGGACAGGTGGAAGAGATAGGATGGTGGGATGAGGACAGGGATGGGCTGGGTTGAGATGGTGGAGATAAGAATGAGATGGGAATGGTGGGGATGGGACAGTGGGATGAGAACAGAGAGATGGGATGGGGATGGTGGGATGGGATGAGATGATGGAGATGGACAACCAACCCAACCCTCTCAGGATGTCTCCTTCGAGCTCCTCCCCGGCGAGGTGACCGCGTTGGCCGGGCTCAACGGCAGCGGGAAGAGCACCTGCGCGGCACTGCTGGAACACTTCTATGAGCCCAGAGCTGGGAATGTCCTCCTGGATGGGGTCCCTCTACGGGACTACCAACACCAGTACCTCCACCGCCAGGTGAGGACAACCCCAAGGGAAGAACAACCCCAAGGGGAGGTGCGACGACCCCGAAGCAAGGTGGGATGACCCCAGAGGGAAGTGGGAAGACCCCAAGAGATGGTGGGACGACCCCACCAAGAGGTCCCTAGCCTCAAGCGTCTCCTGGGCGCAGGTGGCGATGGTGGGACAGGAACCCGTGCTCTTCTCGGGCACCATCCGAGACAACATCACCTTGGGCTTGGAGAACGTCCCCGAGGATGAGGTGAGAGCGGCCGCGGCCACCGCCAGCGCCTTGACCTTCATCGCGGCGCTGGAGAAGGGCTTCGACACAGGTGAGCGGCGGTGGCGGTGGAGGGACCTCAAGTTGGTGGAGATCTCAAAAGCGTTTGGTGGGTCTCCAACTTCTCGTTCCCCCCAACCAGAGGTCGGCGAGAAAGGTGGGCGGCTCTCGGCGGGGGAGAAGCAACGCGTGGCCATCGCCCGTGCCCTGGTGCGCCGCCCCGCCGTCCTCATCCTTGACGAAGCCACCAGCGCCTTGGACGGGGAGGGCGAGGAGGTGGTGAGGACGTGGGGTGGGGTGGTGAGGAGGCCACCAGGAGGGAGTGGAGGCCACCAGGAGGTCACATCTAGGGAGGGGAGGCCTCCAAAATGTCATCTGGAGGGAAGGGAAGCCACGGGGAGGCCACCTAGAGGGAATGGAGGCCACCAGGAGGGAGTGGAGGCCACCAAGAAGTCACGTATAGGGAGAAAAGGCCACCAGAGATGCATCCAGAGGAAGGGGAGGGCACCAAAATGCCATCTGGAGGGAAGGGAGGCCACCAGGAGGGAATGGGGGCCACCAAGACCACCCAGAGGGAGGAGAGGCCACCAGGAGGTCACCTAGAGGGAAAGGGGGTCACCTAGAGGGAAGAGAAGGCCACCAGAAGGGAAGGGGTGGCTTTGAGGTCCAACCCAACCCAACCATGGGTCTCTTCCAACCCAACCCCAACCCAGCCCATGGGTCTCTTCCAACCCAACCCCAACCCAGCCCATGGGTCTCTTCCAACCCAACCCAACCCAACCCATGGGTCTCTTCCAACCTAACCCCAACCCAACCCAACCATGGGTCTCTTCCAACCCAACCCAACCATGGGTCTCTTCCAACCCAACCCAACCATGGGTCTCTTCCAACCCAACCCCAACCCAGCCCATGGGTCTCTTCCAACCCAACCCCAACCCAGCCCATGGGTCTCTTCCAACCCAACCCCAACCCAGCCCATGGGTCTCTTCCAACCCAACCCAACCATGGGTCTCTTCCAACCCAACCCCAACCCAGCCCATGGGTCTCTTCCAACCCAACCCCAACCCAACCCAACCCATGGGTCTCTTCCAACCCAACCCAACCCATGGGTCTCTTCCAACCCAACCCATGGGTCTCTTCCAACCCAACCCAACCCATGGGTCTCTTCCAACCCAACCCAACCATGGGTCTCTTCCAACCCAACCCCAACCCAGCCCATGGGTCTCTTCCAACCCAACCCCAACCCAGCCCATGGGTCTCTTCCAACCCAACCCAACCATGGGTCTCTTCCAACCCAACCCCAACCCAGCCCATGGGTCTCTTCCAACCCAACCCCAACCCAACCCAACCCATGGGTCTCTTCCAACCCAACCCAACCCATGGGTCTCTTCCAACCCAACCCCAACCCAACCCAACCCATGGGTCTCTTCCAACCCAACCCAACCCATGGGTCTCTTCCAACCCAACCCAACCATGGGTCTCTTCCAACCCAACCCCAACCCAGCCCATGGGTCTCTTCCAACCCAACCCCAACCCAGCCCATGGGTCTCTTCCAACCCAACCCAACCATGGGTCTCTTCCAACCCAACCCAACCATGGGTCTCTTCCAACCCAACCCCAACCCAGCCCATGGGTCTCTTCCAACCCAACCCCAACCCAACCCAACCCATGGGTCTCTTCCAACCCAACCCAACCCATGGGTCTCTTCCAACCCAACCCCAACCCAACCCAACCCATGGGTCTCTTCCAACCCAACCCAACCCATGGGTCTCTTCCAACCCAACCCCAACCCCAACCCAGCCCATGGGTCTCTTCCAACCCAACCCCAACCCAGCCCATGGGTCTCTTCCAACCCAACCCCAACCCAGCCCATGGGTCTCTTCCAACCCAACCCCAACCCAACCCAACCCATGGGTCTCTTCCAACCCAACCCAACCCATGGGTCTCTTCCAACCCAACCCAACCCATGGGTCTCTTCCAACCCAACCCAACCCATGGGTCTCTTCCAACCCAACCCCAACCCAACCCAACCCATGGGTCTCTTCCAACCCAACCCAACCATGGGTCTCTTCCAACCCAACCCCAACCCAGCCCATGGGTCTCTTCCAACCCAACCCCAACCCAGCCCATGGGTCTCTTCCAACCCAACCCCAACCCAACCCAACCCATGGGTCTCTTCCAACCCAACCCAACCCATGGGTCTCTTCCAACCCAACCCAACCCATGGGTCTCTTCCAACCCAACCCAACCCATGGGTCTCTTCCAACCCAACCCCAACCCAACCCAACCCATGGGTCTCTTCCAACCCAACCCAACCCATGGGTCTCTTCCAACCCAACCCCAACCCCAACCCAGCCCATGGGTCTCTTCCAACCCAACCCCAACCCAGCCCATGGGTCTCTTCCAACCCAACCCCAACCCAACCCCAACCCAACCATGGGTCTCTTCCAACCCAACTCTAACCCAACTCCAACCCAGCCCATGGGTCTCTTCCAACCCAACCCCAACCCAACCCAACCCATGGGTCTCTTCCAACTCAAACCCATCCCATGGGTCTCTTCCAACCCAATCCAACCCAACCCAACCCATGGGTCCCTCCCACGTTCTCCGCAGCTGCTGAGGAGCAGGGGGGTCTGCACAGTCCTGCTCATCACCCACCACCCGCGACTGCTGGAGGTGGCTGACCACGTGGTGGTCCTGGACCGCGGCACTGTGGTGGAGACCGGGTCACCGGCCGAGCTGAGGAGGCGTGGTGGCATCTACGGGCGCTTGCTGCAGCGGGGGCAGGGGGGTGGGGAGGAGGAGCCAAGGAGGAGCTCGGGGGAAAAAGTGGGAGGTCCTCGTCGGGGTGGGGACGGGACGGGGGGAGGTGAGGAATAAAGTGGAGATGAGGAGAACGTGGACGTGGCCACCAGGGGCTGGGGACATGGAGAACATGGATGGGACCACTAGGAGCAGGGATGGGGCCACCGGGAGATGGGGACACCAAGAAATGGGGAAACAGAGAATGTGGACGGGGACACCACGAGGTGGTGACATGGAGAACAGGGATGGGGCCACCAGGAGATGGTGAGGACATGGATGGAGCCACCAAGAGGTGGGGACAGAGAGAACATGGATAGGAACACTAGGACATGGGGACACTGAGAACGTGGATGGGGACACCAGGAGGTGGGGACACTGAGAACATCGATGGGGACAGCGAGAACGCAGATGGGGCCACCAAGAGATAAGGATGGTGAGGACGCGGATGGAGCCACCAGGAGCAGGGATGGGGACACCAAGAGATGGGGCCACCAGGAGGTGGGGATGGTGAAGACATGGATGGGGACACCAAGAGACAGGGACACAGAGAACACAGATGCGGCCACCAGGAGGTGGGGACATGGAGAACATGGATGAGGCCACCAGGAGGTGGGGACATGGAGAACATGGATGGGGCCACCAGGGAGTGGGGATGGTGAGGACATGGATGTGGCCACCAAGAGACAGGGACACAGAGAACGCAGATGGGGCCACCAGGAGGTGGGGACACAGAGAACATGGATGGGGCCACCAGGAGGTGGTGACACGGAGAACACGGATGAGGCCACCAGGAGGTGGGGATGGTGAGGACGTGGATGGGGACACCAAGAGACAGGGACACAGAGAATGCAGATGTGGCCACCAAGAGGTGGGGACATGGAGAACACGGATGGGGCCACCAGGAGGTGGGGACATGGAGAACACGGATGGGGCCACCAGGAGGTGGGGACATGGAGAACACGGATGAGGCCACCACGAGGTGGCAATACGGAGAACACGGATGAGGCCACCAGGAGGTGGGGACACGGAGAACACGGATGAGGCCACCAGGAGGTGGGGACATGGAGAACACGGATGAGGCCACCAGGAGGTGGGGACACAGAGAACATGGATGGGGCCACCAGGAGGTGGGGACACGGAGAACACGGATGAGGCCACCAGGAAGTGGGGATGGTGAGGACGTGGATGGGGACACCAAGAGACAGGGACACTGAGAACACGGATGCGGCCACCAAGAGGTGGGGACATGGAGAACACGGATGGGGCCACCAGGAGGTGGGGACATGGAGAACATGGATGGGGCCACCAGGGAGTGGGGATGGTGGGGACATGGATGGGGACACCAAGAGACAGGGACACTGAGAACACGGATGCGGCCACCAAGAGGTGGGGACGCGGAGAACATGGATGGGGCCACCAGGAGGTGGGGACACGGAGAACACGGATGAGGCCACCAGGAGGTGGGGATGGTGAGGACGTGGATGGGGACACCAAGAGACAGGGACACAGAGAATGCAGATGTGGCCACCAAGAGGTGGGGACATGGAGAACACGGATGGGGCCACCAGGAGGTGGGGACATGGAGAACACGGATGGGGCCACCAGGAGGTGGGGACATGGAGAACACGGATGAGGCCACCACGAGGTGGCAATACGGAGAACACGGATGAGGCCACCAAGAGGTGGGGACATGGAGAACACGGATGGGGCCACCAGAAGGTGGGGACACTGAGAACACGGATGCGGCCACCAGGAGGTGGGGACATGGAGAACACGGATGGGGCCACCAGGGAGTGGCGACATGGAGAACACGGATGGGGCCACCAAGAGGTGGGATGGTGAGGACATGGATGGGGCCACCAAGCCCAGGGTTGAGCAGACGCCACCGGTGCCGTCGTTGCCCAATCCCGGTTCCTTTTATTGCCCCAATTGTGGCCCCTCCCATCGCTTTGATATCGCTTTGATATCACTTCGATATCGCTTCGATACTGATTTGTTATCAATTTGATATCACTTTGATATCAATCCACTATTGCTTCGATATTGATTCGTGATCAATTCACTATCGCTTTGATATCACTTCGATATTGATTCGTTATCAATTTGATATCAATTCACTATCACTTCGATATTGATTCGTTATCAATTCGATATCGCTTCACTATCACTTTGCTATCATTTTGATATTGCTTCGATAGCATTTTGATATCATTTTGATATCACTTCAATATTGGTTTTATATAAATCCACTATCGCGTCGCTATCGTTTCGATCTCTTTGATATCAATTCGATATCGCTTTGATATAATTTGATAGCTCTGATATCACTTTGATATCGCTTTGATATTGATCCGTTATCAATTCACTGTCGCTTTGATACTGCTTTGATATTGTTATCAATTTGATAGTGCTTCAATATGATTTGTTATCAATTCACTATCGCTTCGATATTGATTTGTTATCAATTTGATATCACTTTGATATCAATCCACTATTGCTTCGATATTGATTCGTGATCAATTCACTATCGCTTTGATATCACTTCGATATTGATTTGTTATCAATTTGATATCACTTTGATATCAATCCACTATCGCTTCGATATTGATTTGTTATCAATTCACTATCGCTTTGATATTGATTTGTCATCACTTTGATATCAATCCACTATTGCTTCGATATTGATTTGTTATCAATTCACTATCGCTTTGATATTGATTTGTTATCAATTTGATATCACTTTGATATCAATCCACTATCACTTCGATATTGATTTATCAATTCACTATCGCTTCAATATTGATTTGTTATCAATTCACTATCGCTTCGATATTGATTATCAACTTGATATCGCTTCACTATCGCTTTGATATTGATTCGTTATCAATTCGATATCGCTTCACTATCACTTCGATATTGATTCATTATCAATTCACTATCACTTCGATATTGATTTGTTATCAATTCGATATTGCTTCACTATCGCTTCGATATTGATTCATTATCAATTCGATATCGCTTCACTGTCACTTCGATATTGATTCGTTATCAATTCACTATCACTTCGATATTGATTCGTTATCAATTCGATATCGCTTCACTATCGCTTTGGTATCATTTTGATATTGCTTCGATAGCGTTTTGATATCATTTTGATATCACTTCAATATTGGTTTTATATAAATCCACTATCGCGTCGCTATCGTTTCGATCTCTTTGATATCAATTTGATATCGCTTTGATATAATTTGATCTCTCTGATATCGCTTTGATCTCGCGTTGATATTGATCCGTTATCAATTCACAGTCGCTTCGATATCGATATCACTTTGATATTGTCCTGATACCGCTTCGATAGTGCTTTGATATCCGTTCACCGTCGCTTTGATATCTCTTTGATATCAATTTGATACCATTCCGATACGGCTTCGCCCCCTCCCCGGGGGCTCCTCCGGGTCCTCTTCCAGGAAACCGAAGCTGGGAAGGAGAAGCTTGTTGGGGGCCACCAGCGCCTCCTGTCCCCAAGGTGTCCCCTGGTGTCACCCTGTGTCCCCTCATGTCCCTAAAGTGTCCCCTCATGTCACCTCCTGTCCCCAAAGTGACCCCTGAGCTTCCCCAATGTCCCCTCCTGTCCCCAAAGTGTCCCCCCGTGTCCCTTTGTGTCCCCTCATGTCACCTCATGTCCCCAAAGTGACCCCTGAGCTCTCCCAATATCCCCTCCTGTCCCCAAAGTGTCCCCCCGTGTCTCCTCATGTCCCCAAAGTGACCCCTGAGCTCCCCCAATGTCCCCTCCTGTCCCCAAAGTGTCCCCCCGTGTCTCCTCGTGTCACCTCGTGTCCCCAAAGTGACCCCTGAGCTTCCCCAATGTCCCCTCCTGTCCCCAAAGTGTCCCCCCGTGTCCCTTTGTGTCTCCTCATGTCACCTCATGTCCCCAAAGTGACCCCTGGGCTTCCCCAATGTCCCCTCCTGTCCCCAAAGTGTCCCCCCGTGTCCCTTTGTGTCTCCTCGTGTCACCTCATGTCCCCAAAGTGACCCCTGAGCTTCCCCAATGTCCCCTCCTGTCCCCAAAGTGTCCCCCCGTGTCTCCTCATGTCACCTCATGTCCCCAAAGTGACCCCTGAGCTCCCCCAATGTCCCCTCCTGTCCCCAAAGTGTCCCCCCGTGTCTCCTCATGTCACCTCATGTCCCCCAAGTGACCCCTGAGCTTCCCCAGTGTCCCCTCCTGTCCCCAAAGTGTCCCCCCGTGTCTCCTCATGTCACCTCATGTCCCCCAAGTGACCCCTGAGCTCCCCCAATGTCCCCTCCTGTCCCCAAAGTGTCCCCCCGTGTCCCTTTGTGTCTCCTCGTGTCACCTCATGTCCCCAAAGTGACCCCTGAGCTCCCCCAATGTCCCCTCCTGTCCCCAAAGTGTCCCCCCGTGTCTCCTCGTGTCACCTCATGTCCCCAAAGTGACCCCTGAGCTTCCCCAATGTCCCCTCCTGTCCCCAAAGTGTCCCCCCGTGTCCCTTTGTGTCTCCTCATGTCACCTCATGTCCCCAAAGTGACCCCTGAGCTTCCCCAATGTCCCCTCCTGTCCCCAAAGTGTCCCCCCGTGTCTCCTCATGTCACCTCATGTCCCCAAAGTGACCCCTGAGCTCCCCCAATGTCCCCTCCTGTCCCCAAAGTGTCCCCCCGTGTCCCTTTGTGTCTTCTCATGTCACCTCATGTCCCCAAAGTGACCCCTGAGCTCCTCCAATGTCCCCTCCTGTCCCCAAAGTGTCCCCCCGTGTCCCTTTGTGTCTCCTCGTGTCTCCTCATGTCCCCAAAGTGTCCCCGTGTCCTCTGTGTGTCCCTCTTGTCCCCTTTGTGTCCCCAGTGTCCCCTTGTGTCCCCCCGTCCTCCTCATGTCCTCCTAGTGTCACCCCATGTCCCCTCATGTCACCCCATGTCTCCAATGTCCCCTCGTGTCCCCAAAGTCCCCTCATGTCACCCCCGGTGTCCCCTCGGAGTGTCCCGTCTTGTCCCCAAAGTGTCCCCCCATGTCCCCTCTTGTCCCCTTTGCGTCCCCTCATGTCCCCAATGTCCCCTTGTGTCCGCATGTCCCCTCCGTGTGTCCCCTTTGTGTCCCCTTGTGTCACCCCCAGTGTCCTCCTCATGTCCTCGTGTCCCCAAAGTGTCCCCTCCTGTCCCCAATGTCCCCTCGTGTCCCTTATATCCCTAATGTCCTCTTGCGTCTCCAAAGTCCCCTCGTGTCACCCCCAGTGTCCCCTCAGTGTGTCCCCTCCTGTCCCCAGTGTCCCCATGTCCCCTCCATGTCCCCTCCATGTGTCCCTCTTGTCCTCTTTGTGTCCCCTCATGTCCCCAGTGTCCCCTCATGTCCCCTCCATGTCCCCAAAGTGTCTCATGTCACCCCACGTCCCCCATCCCCAAAGTGTCCCCAATGTCCCCTCATATCACTCCGTGTCCCCAAAGTCCCCTCCACGTCCCGTAAGTGTCACCCCACATCCCCGGTGTCCCCAAAGTGTCCCCCCAGTACCAAACTGGGCCGAACTGGTTTGGGTGCTGCCTGGGAGGGGCTCAAGGGGGGGTCCCCCCTGGGGTCCCCGATGTCATCGTCGTCCTCGAGGATGGCGGTGCCAAGGGCCAGGAGCCGCGTCACCAGGGAGGCCATCGCTGGGGGGACGTTGGGGACGTCAGGGGATGTTGGGGACGTTGGGGATGGGGGATGTTGGGGGACATTGGGGACGTTGGGGATGGGGGATGTTGAGGGACATGGGGGACGTTGGGGACATGGACGCGGGGGACGGGGAGTGTTGGGGACACTAGGGGATGCTGGGGACATTGGGGACATTAGGGGATGCTGGGGACATTGGGGACATTGAGGGACATGGGGACGTTTGGAACAGGGACGTCGGGGGACATTGGGGGATGTTGGGGACGTTGGGGACGGCGGATGTTGGGGGACATTGGGGACATGGATGCTGGGGACGGGGAGTGTTGGGGACATTGAGGACGTTGGGGGACACTGGGGGATGTTGGGGGACATTGGGGACGTTGGGGACATGGACGCGGGGGACGGGGAGTGCTGGGGACATTGGGGACATTAGGGGATGCTGGGGACATTGGGGACATTGAGGGACATGGGGACGTTTGGAACAGGGACGTTGGGGACGGGAGATGTTGAGGGACATGGGGGACGTTGGGGACATGGACGCGGGGGACGGGGAGTGTTGGGGACATTGGGGACATCGGGGACACTAGGGGATGCTGGGGACATTGGGGACATTGAGGGACATGGGGACGTTTGGAACAGGGACGTTGGGGGACACTGGGGGATGTTGGGGACGTTGGGGACGGGGGATGTTGAGGGACATGGGGGACGTTGGGGACATGGACGCGGGGGACGGGGAGTGTTGGGGACATTGGGGGACATTGGGGACATTGAGGGACATGGGGACATTTGGAACAGGGACGTTGAGGGACGTTGGGGGACACATTGGGGACGTTGGGGTCGGGTCCCACCTCTGCCCGGGGGGAGCCTTGTCCTCTCCTCACAGGGGGGGACCTGGAGGCGACACCAGTGTCCCCAGTCCCCTCCCAGTGTCCCCATCCCAGTATTCCCAGTTCCTTCCCAGTATTCCCAGCGTGCCCGGTTCCCTCCCAGCGTCCCCAGTCCCCTCCCAGTATCCCCAGTTCCCTCCCAGTGCCCCTCTCGCAGTATTCCCAGTCCCTCCCAGTATCCCCAGTTCCCTCCCAGTCCCCTCCCAGTATCCCCAGTTCCCTCCCAGTCCCTCCCAGTATCCCCAGTTCCCTCCTCACCTGCTCCGTTGTCTCCTCCTCCACCCTCGCCGGGGCCACCGAGCTGGGGACGAGGCCACCGCATCACTCCCAGTGGCCCCAGTCCCTCCCAGTATCCTCCCAGTGGCTCCCAGTACCCCCCAGTCCCCTCAGTATCATCCCAGTCCCCCCAGTCCCCTTCCAGTAGCCTCCCAGTTCCCCCAGTATCATCCCAGTCCCCCCAGTATCATCCCAGTCCACTCAGTATCATCCCAGTCCCCTCCCAGTAGCCTCCCAGTTCCCCCAGTATCATCCCAGTCCCCCCCCAGTCCCCTTCCAGTAGCCTCCCAGTCCCCCCAGTATCATCCCAGTCCTCTCCCAGTCCCCCCAGTCCCCTTCCAGTAGCCTCCCAGTTCCCCCAGTATCATCCCAGTCCCCCCAGTATCATCCCAGTCCACTCAGTATCATCCCAGTCCACTCCCAGTAGCCTCCCAGTTCCCCCAGTATCATCCCAGTCCCCTCAGTATCATCCCAGTCCCCCCCAGTCCCCTTCCAGTAGCCTCCCAGTTCCCCCAGTATCATCCCAGTCCCCTCAGTATCATCCCAGTCCCCCCCAGTCCCCTTCCAGTAGCCTCCCAGTCCCCCCAGTATCATCCCAGTCCCCTCAGTATCATCCCAGTCCTCTCCCAGTTCCCTCCCAGTCCTCTCCCAGTCCCCTCCCAGTAGCCTCCCAGTCCCCCCAGTATCATCCCAGTCCCCTCCCAGTCCCTCAGAGTGGCCCCCAGTCCATCCCAGTTGCCTCAAACCCTCCTCCCAGTCTGTCCCAGCTCCCTCCCAGTCCCTCCCAGTACCTGGCAGCCACCTGCACCAGTGCTCCCAGTGCCTTCTCAGCCGCCTCTGCCCGTGCCTGCTGCCGCATCGCCTCCTGCGTCCCCAGTTCAGCCCAGTACACCCAGTTCAGCCCAGTAATCCCCTCCCAGTATTCCCAGTCCCTCACCGTACACCCAGTCTCTCCCAGCATCCCCAGCCCAGTATCCTCCCAGTCCCTCCCAGTATCCCCAAGTCTCAGTGTCCCCCCCTCCAGTATTCCCAGTTCCATCCCAGTGTCCGTATTTCCATCCCAGTATTCCCAGTCCATCCCAGTGTCTCCCTCCCAGTGTCCCCAGTTTGTCCCCCTCTCCCCAGTCCATCCCAGTATCTTTATCCCAGTGTCCCCAATCCATCCCAGTCCCTCCCAGTGTCCCCAGTCCATCCCAGTCCCTCCCAGTCCCCCCAGTCCATCCCAGTATCCCCAGTGCCCCCCCCACCTGTGTCCCTGCTGCCACCGCTGCCTCCAGCGCCGCCACCTGGGGGAGCAAAGGCCACTCAGGACCCCAAACTGGGGTTCAGGACCATCCGGATGCGACCCAGGGCCCGAAAATTTGGACTCAGGACCCAGGTTTGGAGCTCAGGACCATCCGGATTGGACCCTGGACCCCCAAATTGGGACTCAGGACCAACCGGATGCGACCTAGGACCCCAAAAGTGAGGCTCAGGACCCCGAAAATTTGGGCTCAGGACCCAGGTTTGGAGCTCAGGACCATCCGGATTGGACCCTGGACCCCCAAATTGGGGCTCAGGACCTCGGAAATGGGGCTCAGAACCACCCGGATGCGACAAAGGACCCCAAAAAGGGGCTCAGGACCACCCAGATGCGAGCCAGGACCCCAAAATGGGGCTCAGGACCCCAGAAACGGGGCTCAGGACCACCCGGATGCGACCCAGGACCCCAAAATGGGGCTCAGGACCCCAGAAATGGGGCTCAGGACCACCCGGATGCGATCCAGGACCCCAAAATAGGGCTCAGGACCCCAAAAGTGAGGCTCAGGACCCCAGAAACAGGGCTCAGGACCACCTGGATGCGATCCAGGACCCCAAAATAGGGCTCAGGACCCCAAAAGTGAGGCTCAGGACCCCAGAAATGGGGCTCAGGACCACCCGGATGCAACCTAGGACCCCCAAAATGGGGCTCAGGATCACCCGGATGCGACCCAGGACCCCAAAATGGGGCTCAGGACCCCCCACCTTTGCCCGCAGCCCCCGCTCCGTCTCCTCCTGCGCCTGACGCTGCACCAGGAGCGCGAACACCTCCTCGCGCCAGCGCCGCCGGCGCCCCTTCGGGGGGGACAAGGGGGGGGCTGAGTGTCCCCAGGACCCCCCCAGCCCCCCAAAAGCACCCCCTGAATCCCAGAAACCCCCTCATTGCCCCCCAGGACCCCCCCAGCACCCCAAAAGTGTCTCCGCGGTCCATCCCAGTGTTCCCAGTTCTTCCCAGTATCCCTAGTCCATCCCACTATTTCACTCCCAGTGTCCCCAGTCCACCCCAGTACCCCCATCCCGGTGTTCCCCGTTTTTCCCAGTATCTCCAGTCCATCCCAGTGTCCCCAGTCCATCCCAGTTTCCCAATCCCAGCATCCCCTTCCCAGTATTCCCAATCCATCCCAGTGCTCCCAGTCCACCCCAGTGTCCTCAGTCCATCCCAGTATCCCAATCCCAGTATTCCCAGTCCCCTCCCAGTATCCCACTCCCAGTGTCCCCATCCCAGGACTCCCAGTCCATCCCAGTGTCCCCACTTCTCTCCCAGTGGGGGGAGGGGACACAAGGGGGGGGGGGGGGGGCTGAGTGTCCCCAGGACCCCTCCCCCAGCACCCCAGCCCCCTCCCCCCCCCGAACCCCAAAAGGGGGGGGAGGGGGGACACACACAATGGGGGGGGCTCAGTGTCCCCAACCCGCCCCCCCCCCCCCCCACCTCACCTCCTCCTCCAGGGGCTTCTCCCCACCAGGCTCCGCCCCCTGCGCTTGGCCCCGCCCCTTCTCAGCCTCAAGCTCCGCCCCCAGGGCCCTGGGGGAAGGGGGTGACTGGGGGTTACTGGGAAGGACTGGGAGGGTTACTGGGAGGTAACTAGAAGGTTATGAGGAGCAATGGGAGGGTTACTGGGAGTGACTGGGAGTGACTGGGAGGAACTGGGGGGGCTGCTGGGAGCACTGGGAGGGACTGAGAGGGTTACTGGGAGCACTGGGGTGTGAATGGGAGGTTACTGGGAGCACAGGGAGGGTTAAAGAGAGCTCTGGGAGGGACTGGGAGGGTACTGGGAGCACTGGGAGGTAACTGGGGGGTTACTGGGACCACTGGGAGAGACTGGGAGGGTTACTGGGAGCAACTGGGGGGTAACTGGGAGGGTACTGGGAGCCTTACCTGGTGCGAGGGGGGCGCAGCATGAAGTGTGAGGGGGGGAGGAGACCTGGGGGGCGAAGGGACCCAGTAAGGCCCAGTCACTCCCAGTATGGCCCCATTCCCCTCTCCCCACAACCCCAGCGGCTCCCAGTAACGCTCATTTCCTCCCAGTACGCCCATAGTGATGTTCCCAGTTACCCCCAGTGCTTCCAGTAACCCACCCAGAAACCTCCCAGTTACACCCAGTGCTCCCAGTAACCCTCCCAATAACCTCCCAGTTACCCCCAGTGCTCCCAGTAACTGGCCAATAACTGCTCCAGTGCTCCCAGTCCCTCCCAGTAACCTCCCAGTTACCCCCAGTGCTCCCAGTAACTGGCCAATAACTGCTCCAGTGCTCCTAGTCCCTCCCAGTAACCTCCCAGTAACCCTCCCAGTAACCCTCCGGTCCCAGTAACTCCCAGTATCTCCAGGGGGGCCTCACCAGTATCCAGTGGCTCTGCCATGGTGGGCAAACTGGGAGGGGGGGGACACAAATCCCAGTAAGGCCCAGTAAGTCCCAGTTATCCCAGTATCGCCCCATTTCCCCCCTCCTCACAAACCCAGCGGCTCCCAGTAACTTCCAGTTTCTCCCAGTATACCCATAGTGATGCTCCCAGTCCCTCCCAGTTGCCCCCCCACTGCTCCCAGTAACCTCCCAGTGCTCCCAGTCCCTCCCAGTAACCTCCCAGTGCTCCCCGTAACCTCCCAGAACCATTCCAGACCTCCCAGTAACCTCCCAGTCCTTCCCAGTTACCACCCCAGTGCTCCCAGTCCCTCCCAGTCCCTCCCAGTAACCTCCCAGTTGCTTCCCCATGCTCCCAGTCCCTCCCAGTAACTTCTAGTCCCTCCAGTTACACCTCAGTGATCCCAGTAACCTCCCAGTAATCCTCCCAGTTACCACCCCAGTCGTCCCAGTCTCTCCCAGTACATCCCAGTATCCTCCCAGTAACTGTTCCAGACTTCCCAGTAACCTCCCAGTCACCTTCCAGTTGCTTCCCAGTCTCTCCCAGTAACCTCCCAGTCGCTCCCAGTAACGTTTCAGTTCCTCCCAGTACGTCCCAGTAACCTCCTAGTTGCTTCCCAGTGCTCCCTGTCCGTCCCAGTATGTCCCAGTAACCTCCCAGTGCTCCCAGTAACCGTTCCAGACTTCCAAGTAATCTCCCAGTCCCTCCCAGTAACCACCCATTTGCTTCCCAGGGCTCCCAGTCCCTCCCAGTACATCCCAGTAACTTCCCAGTGCTCCCAGTAACCGTTCCAGACCTCCCGGTAACCTCCCAGTGCTCCCAGTAACCTTCCCAGTACCCTCCCAGTAACCCTCCCAGTACGTCCCAGTAACCTCCGAGTTGCTCCCCAGTGCTCCCAGTCCCTCCCAGTCCCTCCCAGTGCTCCCAGTAACCCCCAGCTCCCCTCACAGCCGCGCAGCACCCGCCGCTCTCCCGCCCCTGCGCGCCGCAGCCAATCAGCGCGCGGAGCCGGGCAAAGAGCCCGCCCCCGCAGCCATGTGAGCCAGTCAAAGGCCGCAAACGCCAAAGTCCCGCCTCCCGGCCGACCAATGGGAGAGCGCGGGGCGCCAAACGGCGCGAAATGGGGCTCGTCCCGCCCTCCCTGCGGCGGATCCGCCAATCACAGCGCGGGGGCGGGGCCTGCGGGGAGTCGAGGGTGGTGTAAATCCTGGCCCTAGGGGTGTAAATCAGGGCGTGAGGGGGTAAATCAGGACCTGAGGGTGTAAATCAGTGGGTGAGGGTGTAAATCGGGACCTGAGGGTGTAAATCAGTGGGTGAGGGTGTAAACCGGGACCTGAGGGGGTAAATCAGTGGGTGAGGGCGTAAATCAGGACCTGAGGGTGTAAATCAGGGTCCTGAGGGGGTAAATCAGGACCTGAGGGTGTAAATCAGGGTCCTGAGGGTGTAAATCAGGACCTGAGGGTGTAAACCAGTGGGTGAGGGTGTAAATCAAGACCTGAGGGTGTAAATCAGTGGGTGAGGGCGTAAATCAGGACCTGAGGGGGTAAAACAGAGCCCTGGGGGTGTAAATCAGTGAATTCAGGGGGTAAATCAGGGCCAAAATCCAAACTAAGGGAAAATAAGTGAAAAAAAAAGACAAAATAAGTGAAAAAAGACAAAATAAGTGAAAAAAAAAGACAAAATAAGTGAAAAAAGACAAAATAAGTGAAAAAAAGACAAAATAAGTCAAAAAAAGACAAAATAAATGAAAAAAAGACAAAATAAGTCAAAAAAAGACAAAATAAGTCAAAAAAAGGACAAAATAAGTGAAAAAAAAGACAAAATAAGTCAAAAAAGACAAAATAAGTGAAAAAAAGACAAAATAAGTGGAAAAAAAGGACAAAATAAGTGAAAAAAAAGACAAAATAAGTCAAAAAAAGACAAAATAAGTAAAAAAAGACAAAATAAGTAAAAAAAGACAAAATGAACCCAAAAAAAGCGCAAAATAAGGAAAAAATTGGTCAAAAAAGGCCCCCCAAAAGCCAAAAATAAGTTGAAAATAAGTTTTAAAAAGTGTAAATAAATTAAAACAGCCCAAAATAATAAAAAATAACTTTTTACAAAAGCCAAAATGGGGGAAAATAAGTCAGAAAAGGCCAAAAGAAGTCAGAAAAGAAGGAAACAAGTCAGAAAAAGCCAAAATAGGTCAAAAAAAGCTGAAATAGGTCCAAAAAGGCTGAAAGAGGTTAAAAAAATCCAAAACAAGGCAAAAAGGCCCAAATAAATCCAAAAAGCTCCACAGAAGCAAAAATAAATTAAAAAAAAAAAATCAAAATACAGGAAAATGAGTCAGGAAAGGCCAAAATAATTCAAAAAAAAGCCCAAAATAAGAGAAAAAAGCCCCAAAAAGGGAAAATAAGTGAAAAAAAGCCAAAATAAGTGAAAAAAAGGTTAAAAAAAGGTCAAAATCAGTAAAAAAAAGCCAAAAGAGGTCAAAAAAGGCCCAAATAAATTGGAAAAAAGCCCAAAATAAGTGAAAAAAGCCCAAAAAAAGGCAAAATATGTCAAAAAGCCAAAATAAGTGAAAAAGTAAAAACAAAAAACCAAAATTAATGATAAAAAGCCAAAATAAGTGAAAAAAAGGTTAAAAAAAGGCCAAACTAAGTGATAAAAAGGGTTAAAAAAGGTCAAAATAAGTGATAAAAAGCCAAAATAAGTGAAAAAGTAAAAACAAAAACCAAAATTAATGATAAAAAGGCCAAAATAAGTGCAAAAAAGGGTCAAAATAAAACAAAAAAACCCAAAATAAGTGGAAAAAAGGTTAAAAAAAGGTCAAAATTAATGATAAAAAACCAAAATAAGTGAAAAAAAAGCCAAATTAAGTGAAAAAGTAAAAACAAAAAACAAAATTAATGATAAAAAGGTCAAAATAAGTGAAAAAAGGTCAAAAAAAGGCCAAAATAAGTGATAAAAAACCAAAATAAGTGGAAAAAAAGGTCAAAATTAGTCAAAAAAAGCCAAATTAAGTGAAAAAATAAAAACAAAAAAAAATTAATGATAAAAAACCAAAATAAGTGGAAAAAAAGGGTAAAAAAGGCCAAAATAAGTGAAAAAGTAAAAACAAAAAACAAAATTAATGATAAAAAGATCAAAATAAGTGGAAAAAAGGTCAAAAAAGGGTCAAAATAAGAGAAAAAGTAAAAAGAAAAAAAAGCAAAATAAGTGATAAAAAGCCAAAATAAGTGGAAAAAGGCCAAAATAAATCAAAAAAAATCCAAATTAAGTGAAAAAAAGGTTAAAAAAAGGCCAAAATAAGTGAAAAAAGCCAAATTAAGTGAAAAAGTAAAAACAAAAACCAAAATTAATGATAAAAAGCCGAAATAAGTGGAAAAAGCGTTTTAAAAGGTCAAAATAAGTGAAAAAAAAGCCAGATTAAGTGAAAAAGTGAAAACAAAAACCAAAATTAATGATAAAAAACCAAAATAAGTGGAAAAAGGGTTTAAAAAGGTCAAAATTAATGATAAAAAAAACAAAATATGTGAAAAAAAGGTTAAAAAATGTCAAAATAAGTCAAAAAAATCCAAATTAAGTGAAAAAGTAAAAACAAAAACCCAAATTAATGATAAAAAACCAAAATAAGTGGAAAAAAAGGTCAAAAAGGGTCAAAATAAGTCAAAAAACCCCAAAATAAGTGGAAAAAGGTAAAAAAAGGCCAAAATAAATCAGAAAAAATCCAAATTAAGTGAAAAAGTAAAAACAAAAACCAAAATTAATGATAAAAAGGCCAAAATAAGTGAAAAAAAGGGTCAAAATAAAACAAAAAACCCCAAAATAAGTGGAAAAAAGGTTAAAAAAAGGCCAAAATAAGTGAAAAAAAAGCCAAATTAAGTGAAAAAGTAAAAACAAAAAACCAAAATTAATGATAAAAAGCCAAAATAAGTGAAAAAAAGGTCAAAAAAGGCCAAAATAAATCAAAAAAACCCAAAATACGTCCAAAAAAGCCAAATTAAGTGAAAAAAAGGTTAAAAAAAGGTCAAAATAGGTGATAAAAACCAAAATAAATGGAAAAAGGTTTAAAAAAAGCCAAAATAAGTGAAAAAAAAGAAAAATAAGTGATAAAAAGCCAAAATAAGTGGAAAAAGGTTAAAAAAAGGTCAAAATTAATGATAAAAAACCAAAATAAGTGAAAAAAAAGCCAAATTAAGTGAAAAAGTAAAAACAAAAACCAAAATTAATGATAAAAAACCAAAATAAGTGGAAAAAACGGTCAAAAAAGGTCAAAATTAGTCAAAAAAAGCCAAATTAAGTGAAAAAATAAAAAAAAAAATAATGATAACAAAACAAAATAAGTGGGAAAAAAGGGTAAAAAAAGGCCAAAATAAGTGAAAAAGTAAAAACAAAAAACAAAATTAATGATAAAAAGCCGAAATAAGTGAAAAAAAGGTCAAAAAAGGGTCAAAATAAATCAAAAAAAAGCCAAAATAAGTGGAAAAAAGGTTAAAAAAAGGCCAAAATAAGTGAAAAAAAATCCAAATTAAGTGAAAAAGTAAAAACAAAAACCAAAATTAATGATAAAAAACCAAAATAAGTGGAAAAAGGTTAAAAAAAAGGCCAAAATAAGTGAAAA
Organism: Neomorphus geoffroyi; assembly: GCA_033558235.1. Classification (NCBI taxonomy): domain Eukaryota; kingdom Metazoa; phylum Chordata; class Aves; order Cuculiformes; family Neomorphidae; genus Neomorphus; species Neomorphus geoffroyi. Next base: position 68,785 of record JAUMJM010000104.1, read on the forward strand.
AAAAGCCAGATTAAGTGAAAAAGTGAAAACAAAAACCAAAATTAATGATAAAAAGTCGAAATAAGTGCAAAAAAGGTTAAAAAAAGGGTCAAAATAAATCAAAAAAAAGCCAAAATAAGTGGAAAAAAGGTTAAAAAAAGGCCAAAATAAATCAGAAAAAATCCAAATTAAGTGAAAAAGTAAAAATAAAAAACAAAATTAATGATAAAAAACCAAAATAAGTGGAAAAAGGGTTTAAAAAAGGTCAAAATTAATGATAAAAAAACAAAATATGTGGAAAAAAGGTTAAAAAAAGGTCAAAATAAGTCAAAAAAATCCAAATTAAGTGAAAAAGTAAAAACAAAAACCAAAATTAATGATAAAAAGGCCAAAATAAGTGAAAAAAAGGGTGAAAATAAAACAAAAAACCCCAAAATAAGTGGAAAAAAGGTTAAAAAAAGGCCAAAATAAGTGAAAAAAAAGCCAAATTAAGTGAAAAAGTAAAAATAAAAAACAAAATTAATGATAAAAAACCAAAATAAGTGGAAAAAAGGTCAAAAAAAGGTCAAAATAAGTCAAAAAAACCCCAAAATACGTCCGAAAAAGCCAAATGAAGGGAAAACAAAGCCCCCCCAAAGGTCCAAGAAGCTCCAGAAGCCCCAGGAGGTGAAGGTCACCCCAAAGAAGGCTCTGGGCGCTGGGTGGCCCTGGGGCCACCGTGAGGCCGTGGGAGGAGCCGTGACGTGGGGTGGAGGAAATCCGTGGGTTCCAGGAACCGGAGATCACACCCCACCTCCGAGAGACCTAGGACATAGGAACGGGTTCCTGCAGAAGATCTGGAGAAGGTGGGGGGGGGGGGGCACCCGTGGGTGGGGGCTGGAGGTCCAGGGGGACACGTCTGGGTGGGTGAGGGTGGGGAGGAGCCACATCTCAGAGGGTTTGGGTTCTTCCGTGGTTGGGCAAAGAGGGAAGTGGAAGGGATCCAGCGTGGTGGGACCTTCGGGGAGGCCGTAGGCAGGCGTGGGGGCTTCTTCTGGGGTTGGGGCTCGCCCAGGGCACAGGGGGGGTCTTGGGGAAGGTCCCATCCTTGGCCACCTGGGTCCTTCTTAGCTCCTTGATGGGTTCTTGGGGAGGGTTCCTCATCCTTGGCCACCTGGGTTCATCCTTGGTCACCTGGGTCCATCCCTGGTCACCTGGGTCTTTCTTGTCTCCATAATGGGTTCTTGGAGAAAGTTCTTCATCCTTGGTCACCTTGGTTCATCCTTGGCCACCTGGGTCCTTCTTCTAGGATTGGGGCCCACCAGGACACGGAGGGTCTTGGAGAAGGTCCCATCCTTGGTCACCTGGGTCCTCCTTATCTCTGTGATGGGTTCTTGGGGAGGGTTCCTCATCTTTGGCCACCTTGGTTCATCCTTGGCCACCTGGATCCTTCTTCTAGGGTTGAGTCCCATCCAGGCCATGGGGGGGGTCTTGGAGAAGATTCCCCATCCTTGGCCACCTGGGTCCATCCTTGGCCACCTGGGTTGTCCTTATCTCCATGATGGGCTTGGGGAGGACTCCCCATCCTTGGTCACCTTGGTCCATCCCTGGTCACCTGGGTCCTTCTTCTCTCCATGATGGACGTGGCGATGGTTTCCCACCTGGACCCCACCCCAGCCACCTACATCTCCTCCAGGATGTCCTCTCCGCTCTTGTCCTCTGCGGTGGCCTCGGCCACGCTGGCCTCCAAGCGGGCCCTGCAGGCCTTGGCGAGCTTGGCCGAAGCTCTGGCGTCTCCAGCGCTGGTGACGACGGTGTTGTCGGAAGCCAAGGTGGTGTTGATGGAAGCCGAGGAGGCTCTGGAGGGGTTGGAGGAGGCCTTGGTGGCCGCGTTGGGGACGGCGGCGGCGCTGGAGATGCCAACGCCGGGATTGGACCCCGAGGAGCTCTACCGGAATTTGGGAGTGGCCACCAACGCCAGAGCGGCCGAGCTGGAACGGAAGCTGAAGAAGAAGAGAAGGTACTGCCGGGTTCTATGGGTTGTCCGGACCGTGGCCTTGGTGCTCCTGCTCCTCTGTGCCCCTGTGCGTGAGTATGGACCAGTACGGACCAGTTCAAACCAGTTGGGAGCCCTACAGGTCCATATGGATCACTAATGTTGGTGGAGATCCCTAACAACCAGTAGGGACCAGTAAGAAGCCCTACAGACCAGTAGGAAGCTCTACAGACCAGCAGAAGCTTTCTCTTGCCCTGACCAGTACAGACCAGTTCAGACCAGTTGGGAGCCCTACAGGTCCATATGGATCACTAACGTTGGTGGAGATCCCTAACAACCAGTAGGGACCAGTAGGAAGCCCTACAGACCAGTAGGAAGCTCTACAGACCAGTAGAAGCTTTCTCTTGCCCTGACCAGTACAGACCAGTTCAGACCAGTTTGGAACCCTACAGGTCCATATGGACCATTAATGTTGGTAGAGATGCCTACAGACCAGTATGGACCAGTAGGAAGCCCTACAGACCAGTAGGGACCAGTAGGAAGCTCTACAGACCAGTAGAAGCTTTCTCTTGCCCTGACCAGTATAGACCAGTTCAAACCAGTTGGGAGCCCTACAGGTCCATATGGATCACTAATGTTGGTGGAGATCCCTAACAACCAGTAGGGACCAGTAAGAAGCCCTACAGACCAGTAGGAAGCTCTACAGACCAGCAGAAGCTTTCTCTTGCCCTGACCAGTACAGACCAGTTCAGACCAGTTTGGAACCCTACAGGTCCATATGGACCATTAATGTTGGTAGAGATGCCTACAGACCAGTATGGACCAGTAGGAAGCCCTACAGACCAGTAGGGACCAGTAGGAAGCTCTACAGACCAGTAGAAGCTTTCTCTTGCCCTGACCAGTATAGACCAGTTCAAACCAGTTGGGAGCCCTACAGGTCCATATGGATCACTAATGTTGGTGGAGATCCCTAACAACCAGTAGGGACCAGTAAGAAGCCCTACAGACCAGTAGGAAGCTCTACAGACCAGCAGAAGCTTTCTCTTGCCCTGACCAGTACAGACCAGTTCAGACCAGTTGGGAGCCCTACAGGTCCATATGGATCACTAACGTTGGTGGAGATCTCTAACAACCAGTAGGGACCAGTAGGAAGCCCTACAGACCAGTAGGAAGCTCTACAGACCAGCAGAAGCTTTCTCTTGCCCTGACCAGTATAGACCAGTTCAGACCAGTTTGGAACCCTACAGGTCCATATGGACCATTAATGTTGGTAGAGATGCCTACAGACCAGTATGGACCAGTAGGAAGCCCTACAGACCAGTAGGGACCAGTAGGAAGCTCTACAGACCAGTAGAAGCTTTCTCTTGCCCTGACCAGTACAGACCAGTTCAGACCAGTTGGGAGCCCTACAGGTCCATATGGACCATTAATGTTGGTAGAGATGCCTACAGACCAGTATGGACCAGTAGGAAGCCCTACAGACCAGTAGGGACCAGTAGGAAGCTCTACAGACCAGTAGAAGCTTTCTCTTGCCCTGACCAGTATAGACCAGTTCAAACCAGTTGGGAGCCCTACAGGTCCATATGGATCACTAACGTTGGTGGAGATCCCTAACAACCAGTAGGGACCAGTAAGAAGCCCTACAGACCAGTAGGAAGCTCTACAGACCAGCAGAAGCTTTCTCTTGCCCTGACCAGTATAGACCAGTTCAGACCAGTTGGAAGCCCTACAGGTCCATATGGACCATTAATGTTGGTAGAGATGCCTACAGACCAGTATGGACCAGTAGGAAGCCCTACAGACCAGTTTAGACCAGTAGGAAGCTCTACAGACCAGTAGAAGCTTTCTCTTGCCCTGACCAGTATAGACCAGTTCAGACCAGTTGGGAGCCCTACAGGTCCATATGGATCACTAACGTTGGTGGAGATCCCTAACAACCAGTAGGGACCAGTAGGAAGCCCTACAGACCAGTAGGAAGCTCTACAGACCAGCAGAAGCTTTCTCTTGCCCTGACCAGTATAGACCAGTTCAGACCAGTTGGAAGCCCTACAGGTCCATATGGACCATTAATGTTGGTAGAGATGCCTACAGACCAGTATGGACCAGTAGGAAGCCCTACAGACCAGTAGGGACCAGTAGGAAGCCCTACAAGACCAATAGAAGCTTCCTCTTGCCCTGACCAGTACAGACCAATTCAGACCAGTAAGGAGCCCTACAGACCAGTACAGACCAGTTTAGACCGGCTGAAGCAACAAGAAAGCACTGTAGACCAGTGTAGACCAGTACAGACCAGTATGGACCAGTACAGACCAGTAGGAAGCTCTACAGACCAGTCAAGGCTTTCTCTTGCCCTGACCAGTATGGACACTGGGATGGACTGGGGACACGGGGATGGTGACACTGGGAGGGGACTGGGGCCACTGGGAGGGGACTGGGGCCACTGAGATAGAACTGGGATGAACTGGGGCCACCAGGAGATGTTTGGGGACATGGGGAGGAACTGGGGACACTGGGAGGGGACTGGGGAAACTGGGATGGGTTGGGGACACCAGGAGATGTTTGGGGACATGGGGAGGAACTGGGGACACTGGGAGGGGACTGGGGAAACTGGGATGGGTTGGGGCCACCAGGAGATGTTTGGGGACATGGGGAGGAACTGGGGACACTGGGAGGGGACTGGGGAAACTGGGATGGGTTGGGGCCACCAGGAGAACCTGGGACCACCAATAGATGTTGGGGACCACTGGGAGGGGACTGGGGCCACTGGGAGGGAACTGGGATGGACGGGGGCCACCAGGAGAAGGTAGGGATACTGGGATGAGGCCACTGGGAGGTGTTTGGGGACACTGGGTGGGGACTGGGGACACTGGGTGGGGACTGGGGACACTGGGATGGGTTGCAGCCACCAAGAGATGTTGGGGACACTGGGAAGGGACTGGGGATACTGGGAGGGAACTGGTATGGACTGGGGCCATCAGGAGAACCTGAGGCCACCAAGAGATGTTGGGGACCACTGGGAGGGGACTGGGGCCACTGGGAGGGACTGGGGACACCGGGATGGGACTGGGGACACCGGGAGAACCTGGGGCCACCAAGAGGTGTTGGGGACACTGGGAGGGAACTGAGGTCACTGGGATGAAACTGGGATGAACTGGGGCCACCACGGTGGACCTGTGGCGCCCGGGAAGTCCCTGGTGGCCCCCGGGTGACGTCCCCGTCCCTGTTGTCCCCTCAGTGGCCCTGGACGTGGTGCGTGAAGCCCTCGGGGTGACCCAGGAGAACCACCTGGTCCTCGTCTTGGCCACCGTCGTCCTGGTGGCCCAGGTGGTCCTGGTGGCCTCCAGGATCTCCATGCGTCACTTGGCCACCGCCGTGGGCCACCAGCGCGACCAAGCCCGTCGCTATCGTCACCGCGCCCGCACCGCCGCCATGGCCACCAAGGCCACCCAGGAGGCCACCAAGGCCATCTCGGATGCCAACGTCACCTTGGAGACCTTGGAGGATGTCGTTTGTCACCTGAGGAACTTGGTGGCCGCCGTCACCGAGGATCTGGAGATGGGAGGGGACTTCCCTGGGGCCACCCAGGCGCTCGGGGATGCCGTGGTGGCCTTGGGGACAATGCTGGGAGAGGGAGGGGACAAGGAGGGCACCCAGAGGCTGGCCTGGGCACTGGAATCGCTGCCAGGGGACACGTAGGGGACATCAGGGGGGTCTTGGGGCCACCAGGGGGTCTTGGGGACATCAGGGGGGTCTTGGGGACACCAGGAGGTTCCTCTTCATCTTGGGGACATCAGCGGGGTCTTGGGGACACCTGGTGGCTCCTCATCACCTTGAGGACACCAGGAGTGTCTTGGGGACATCAGGAGGGTCTTGGGGACATCAGGGGGGTCTTGGGGACACCAGGAGAGTCTTGGGGACATCAAGGGGGACTTGGGGCCACCAGGGGGTCTTGGGGACATCAGGGGGGTCTTGGGGACACCAGGAGGTTCCTCTTCATCTTGGGGACATCAGCGGGGTCTTGGGGACACCTGGTGGCTCCTCATCACCTTGGGGACACCAGGGGTGTCTTGGGGACACCAGGAGAGTCTTGGGGACACCTGGTGGCTTCTCATCACCTTGGGGCCACCAGGGGGTCTTGGGGCCACCAGGGGGGACCTGAGGCCACCAGAGGGTCTTGGGGACATCAGGGGGGTCTTGGGGACACCAGAGGGATCTTGGGGACATCAGGAGGTTCCTCTTCATCTTGGGGACACCGGGTGGCTCCTTGTCACTTTGGGGCCACCAGGGGGGTCTTGGGGACACCAGGAGGTCCCTTCTCCATCCTGGGGCCACCAGGAGGTCCCCTCTGTGGTGGCCCCGTCCCCCGTGCCCGTCCCAGGGACACCGTCATGGGGGGTTGGGGACACTGGGGACACTGAGGGGACACAGAGCCACCACCTCGTCCGTGGGGACATTGAGGAGGGACCTTGGGGACATTGAGGGACACTTGGCCCAGTTGGGGACATTGGGGGGGGACCTTGGTGGCATTGGGGACACTGGGGGAGCCTTTGGGGACCTTGGGGGCAACCAAGGGTCACGGGTGGCCACGTTGGGGACATCGGGGGGGACTTCGGGGACTTCAGGCCCAGTTGGGGACATTTGGGGACACTGGTGGCACTGAGGCCCAGTTGGAGACATTGGGGGGGACCTTGGTGGCTTTGGGGAAACTGGGGGGGGGCCTTTGGGGACCTTGGGGGCCACCAAAGGTCACAGGTGGCCACGTTGGGGTCCCGCTAGGGACATCGAGAGGGACTTTGAGCCCAGTTGGGGACATCTGGGGACACCGGTGGCCCTGGCACCCAGTTGGGAACATTGGGGGGGGACCTTAGTGGCCTTGGGGACACTGGGGGGGCCTTTGGGGACCTTGGGGGTCACCTAGGGGCGGGGGTGGCCGTGACGTCCCCCTGGCGGTGGCCCAAGGTGGCCTTGTCCCCTCCCCCGCCCCAGGCCCTTCCCAGTTGGCGGCGCCGCTCCCAGTTGCCGCTTCCCAGTTGTCCCCAAAGGGGTCCCCAAAGGCCACCAAAGGCCACCAAAAGCCACCATGGGGACCCCTCGGGCCACCAGAGGGGACGAAGTCACCGGAGAGGTGGGGACAAGGGGGGCGTTTGGGGACACACGGAGGGGGGGGAGGGGGGGGCGGAACGGGACTTGGGGACAAGAGGAAGTTGGGGACAACGGGGGGGGGGGGGACACAACGAGGGGTGGGGACAAAGAGGGGGGAGGGTGCAAGGGATGGGGACAAGGGGGGGGGTTGGGGACAAGGGAGGGACTTGGGGGAGGTTGGGGACAAGGGGTGAGAACTTGGGGACAAGGGGGGTCTCGGGGACAAGGGGGAGGTTGGGGACAAGGGGGGGACTTGGGGACAAAAGAAGGGGTTGGGGACAGGGGGGGTGGGGACAAGGGGGGGACTTGGGGACAAAGGGGGGACAAGGGGGGTGAATTGGGGACAAGGGGGGATTGGGACAAGGGGGGGACTTGGGGACAACGGGGGGGACTTGGGGGAGGTTGGGGACAAGGGGTGAGAACTTGGGGACAAGGGGGGTCTCGGGGACAAGGGGGAGGTTGGGGACAAGGGGGGGACTTGGGGACAAAGGGGGGACAAGGGGGGGTCTCGGGGACAAGGGGGAGGTTGGGGACAAGGGGGGGACTTGGGGACAAAAGAAGGGGTTGGGGACAGGGGGGGTGGGGACAAGGGGGGGACTTGGGGACAAAGGGGGGACAAGGGGGGTGAATTGGGGACAAGGGGGGATTGGGACAAGGGGGGGACTTGGGGACAACGGGGGGGACTTGGGGGAGGTTGGGGACAAGGGGTGAGAACTTGGGGACAAGGGGGGTCTCGGGGACAAGGGGGAGGTTGGGGACAAGGGGGGGACTTGGGGACAAAGGGGGGACAAGGGGGGTGAATTGGGGACAAGGGGGGATTGGGACAAGGGGGGGACTTGGGGACAACGGGGGGGACTTGGGGGAGGTTGGGGACAAGGGGGGGAGACTTGGGGACAAGAGTGGGGTGGGGACAAAGGGGACACTTGGGGACAAGGGGGAGACAAGAGTGGGGTGGGGAAAAGGGGGTGGGGACAAGGAGGGGACAAGGGGGGACTTGGGGACAAGAGGGGGGTGGGGAAAAGGGGGGGGTCGGGGACAAGGGGGGGACAAGGGGGGATTTGGGGACAAGGAGGGACAAGGGGGGGACATGGGGACAAAGGGGGGCGGTGGGAACAAGGTGGTGGTTGGGGACAAGGGGTGGACACAGAGGGGACAAGGCACATGGGGGGACCCCAAAGTGGCACCAGGGGCCACCAAGGTGGCACCAGAAGCCCCCAAAGGTGACAAAGAGGACCTCAAGGAGGTGACAGAGGACCTTGAGGACCTCAAGGAGCTCAAGAAGGGGACAAGGGGGACGTGGGGGCCACCAGGGCAGTGAGGATCGATGCCACCACCCATGTCCTTGTCCCCAGGTGTCCCCAGAGATGCTGGAACCCCTGGTGACCGTGGTGGCCACCTTGGGTGACCTGGGGGCCACTGCAGGGGACGTCCCCCTGGCCAAGCCACCGGGGTCCCTGCGAGCCGGGCTGGTGGCCCTGGTGGCCACCATCAAGAGGGCCTTGGGCCACCCTCATGGAGAGGCCACCCGGCTCCGTCGGGCCTTGGGGGCCACCACGGGGGCCACCAGGGCCACCACGGGGGCCACCTGGACCACTGTGGACACCATGGAGGACACCAGGGCCACCATCGCCCGGGAGTGGCGGGAGGCGGTGGCCTCGCTGGAGGCCACCTGGGCCACCTTGGCCGGGGACGTCACGGCCCTCAAGGAGGCCTGTGAGGCCGTGGCCAACTCGGTGGCCACCAGCGAGGTCCCCGAGGGCCACCTGGAGGCCATGAAGGCCCAGGAGGCCAAGACATGCCAGGACCTCCTGGAGGCCACCAAGGTGCTGCCAGTGGTCACCAAGGTGCTGCCGGGGGTGCCGTCGGTGGCCACCGAGGCGGTCACCGAGGTGGTGACTGAAGTGGCCTCTGAGTTGGCCACCCATGATTCCCGGGTGGCCGAGGCCACCATGAGGTATCTGAGGGACACCGAGGCCACCGAGAAGACGATGGTGGCCATGGAGGAGTCGGCGGTGGCCAAGGAGAGGGGACGGCGAGCGATGGAAGCCCAAGGGCCATTGGGACGCTTGGTGGCCGCTTGCCACGGGGCCACCAGGTTCTACCAGCACCTGCGGCGCCTCCTGGAGGACATCGAGGCCACCGTGGCCGGGGGACGTGGTGGCCCCGAGGAGAAACAGGGTGGTGGTCCTGGAGCTCCTGAGGTGGCCCAGGAGGTTCCTGGTGGCCCCAAGGTGGAACCTGGTGGCCCCGAGGACCTGCTGGCGGCGGTGGCCGTGGCTGGGATGCTGTGGGATGCCAGTAGCCGCCTGGCCCAGGGCCACCTCCTGGGGGCGCTGCGGGTGGCCCAGAGGCTCCTGTGCAACCCCGGTGTCCCCAATGCCAGCGTGGCCGCCAGCGTGGCCCAACGCTGCCGAGATGCCACCAGCGCCATCCCAGGGCTGCTGGTGCGGGGACACCAGTAGGGGACCCGGTGGCTTCACTGGTGGCTTCGTTGGGGACCTGGCGGCTTCGTTGGTGGCTTCGTTGGGGACCTCGTTGGGGACTGGGGACCTGGTAGCTTCATTGGTGGCTTCGCTGGGGATGTGGTGGCTTCATTGGTGGCTTCGCTGGGGACCTGGTGGCTTCATTGGGGACCTCGTTGGGGACTGGTGACTTCACTGGGGACCTGGTAGCTTCATTGGTGGCTTCGCTGGGGATGTGGTGGCTTCATTGGGGACCAATGGCTTCACTGAGGACCTTGTTGGGGACCAATGGCTTCGTTGGGGACCTGGTGGCTTCATTGATGACTTTGTTGGGGACCTCATTGGGGACCAATGGCTTCACTGGGGACCTGGTGGCTTCATTGGTGGCTTCATTGGGGACCAATGGCTTAATTGGGGACTTCACTAGGAACCTGGTGGCTTCACTGGTGGCTTAGTTGGGGACCTGGTGGCTTCATTGGTGGCTTCATTGGGGACCAATAGCTTCACTGAGGACCTTGTTGGGGACCAATGGCTTCACTGGGGACTTGGTGGCTTCATTGGTGGCTTCATTGGGGACCTCGTTGGGGACCAATGGCTTCACTGGGGACCTGGTAGCTTTGTTGAGGACCAAAAGCTTCACTGGGGACTTCACTGGGGACCTGGTGGCCCCATTGGTGGCTTCGTTGGGGACCAATGGCTTCACTGGGGACCTGGTGGCTTCATTGAGGATCTCCTTGGGGACCTGGTGGCATTAAAGACGTCACTGCTGAAGTCCTCATCCTGTGTCCCTTTGTCCCCAACTCGTGTCCCATCCCCTCCGCCTGCACGAGGCTCTGGTGGCCTCACGGGGACCTTTGATGTCCCCAAGGCCACCACAACCATGAATGAGGTCCTGGTGGTCCCATGGGGAGGTTGTGGTGTCCCCAAGGCCACCACAGTGGCCCAAGAGGCTCCTGGTGGCCCCCAGCCCCTTTGTGACCCCCAAAAGTGGAATTTTGGGGTCCCACCACCCCCTTTTTGAACTCCAAAAGTGGAATTTTGGGGTCTCCTCCTTCAAAAAATTCTAAACCTCCCCCAAAAGGGTCAATTGGGGGTCCCTCCCCCCAAAAAAAGTGGAATTTCGGGGTCCTCTCCTTCAAAAAACCCTAAAAGAGGGAATTTGGGGTCCCACCACTCCAAAAAGTGGAATTTTGGGGTCCCACCACCCCCTTTTAATCCCCAAAAGTGGAATTTTGGGGTCCCACCACCCATTAAAGTTGAAATTTGAGGTCCCACCAGCCCAAAATGTGGAATCTGGGGTCCCCTCCTTCAAAAACCCTCCAAAAAGTGGAATTTTGAGGTCCCACCACCCCAAAAAGTAGAATTTTGGGGTCCCCTCCTTCAAAAACCTATCAAAAAGTGGAATTTTGAGGTCCCACCACCCATAAAAGTTGAAATGTGAGGTCCCACCACTCCAAGAAGTCCCCAAATCCCCCTCTTTTACTGCAAAAGTCCCTTTATTGGTGGCCCAGGGTGGGGTTGGGGTCCCCCCTTGGAGCTTCGGGTCTTGGGGGGGCCCCCTCGGGATTTAGGGGTGCAGAGGAGGAACGGGGGGACCTCGAGGCGCTGGCGCAGGAGTCCCGTGAGGAGAAGCTCGGCTGAGGCCACCGGGACGTGGGCGGCGAGAGCCGGGGGCCACCACACCGAGTCCTCGGGGCAGGAGATCACCAGGCGCTTCGGCTGTAGGGAAAAAGTTGGGGGGGGGGAGGAGCAGAAGGTTTTGGGGACACCCTCGTGGACCTTGGGGACATCCTGGATCTCCACACCAACCCTTGGAGCTCCCAACCCCAAGGAGCTCCCCCAAAGCCAAGAGGAACCTCCCAAAGACCCATCAACCTCAACGTGACCCACCAAGCCCAACGGGACCTCCTAAAGCCAAGAGGACCCTCCCAAAGTCAACGGGACCTCCCAAAAGCCAACGTGACCCCCCCAAAGCGAGGGGACACCCCCAAACCCAGTAGGACCTCCCCAAACCAATGGGACCTCCTCAAACCCAAGAGGATCACGCCAAACCCAAGAGGAACCCCCCAAAGCCCAATGTGACCCCACCAACCTCAACAGGACTCACCAAGACCAATGAGATCCCCCCCAAAGTCAATGTGAACCCCTCAAACCAAGGGGACACCCCAAAATCCAAGAGGAACCCTCCAAAGACCAACGTGGCCCCACCAAGCCCAATGGGACTTCCCCAAGCCCAACGTGACCCACCAACCTCAAGGACCCACCAAGACCAACGTCACCCCCCTCAAAGTCAACGTGACCCCACCAACCCCAATGGGACCCCCCAAGACCTCAAAGGGACTCCCATGTCCTCCCTGGTGGCCCTGGGTCCCCTCCCTGGTGGCCCTGGGACCTCCAGGTTCTCCTGGTGGCCTTGGGTTCCCATGTCCTCCTTGTGGCCCTGGATCCCCTCCCTGGTGGCCCTGGGACCCCAGTGTCCTCCCTGGTGGCCCTGGATCCCCTCCCTGGTGGCCCTGGGACCCCAATGTCCTCCCTGGTGGCCCTGGATCCCCTCCCTGGTGGCCCTAGGACCGCAATGTTCTCCTGGTGGCCCTGAGACCTCCAGGTTCTCCTGGTGGCCCTGGGTTTCCATGTCTTCCTGGTGGCCCTGGATCCCCTCCCTCGTGGCCCTGGGACCCCAATGTCCTCCTTGGTGGCTCTGGAACCCTGGTGTCCCACAATGTCCCCTTGGGCCTCCTCCTTGGTGGCCCTGGGACCCCAATGTCCTCCCTGGTGGCCCTGGGTCCCCTCCTTGGTGGCCCTGGGACCTCCAGGTTCTCCTGGTGGCCCTGGGACCCCAACGTCCTCCCTGGTGGCCCTGGATCCCCTCCCTGATGGCCCTGGGACCCCAATGTCCTCCTTGGTGGCTATGGAACCCTGGTGTCCCCCAATGTCCCCGTGGGTCTCCTCCTTGGTGGCCCTGGGACCCCAGTGTTCTCCTGGTGGCCCTGGATTCCCTCCCTGGTGGCCCTGGGACCCCAATGTCCTCCTTGGTAGCTCTGGAACCCTGGTGTCCCCCAATGTCCCCTCGGGTCTCCTCCTTGGTGGCCCTGGCACCCCAATGTTCTCCTGGTGGCCCTGGATTCCCTCCCTGGTGGCCCTGGGACTCCAATGTCCCCCGAGATGTCCCCTCACCCCGTAGGTGTCGGGCATGGTGGGCAGGAAGGTGCCACCACCACAGGTGACGATGTCTCTCATCTGCTCGGGCTCAGGGCGGACGCTGGGGGTGACGTGGACCTCGTAGCCCTGGGGACAGCGGAGATGTTAGAGGGGACGAGGCCACCGGGGAGGGGGGACACCTGAGGAGGGTTGGAGATGTTGGAGACCTTGGGAAGGGTCAGGGATGCTTGGGAAGGGTTGGAGACCCTTGGAGATGTTGGGGACCCTTGGGAAGGGTTGGGGACACCTGGTGACACCTGGGTTGGGTTGGAGATGTTGGGGACGTTGGGAAGGGTTGGGGACACCTGGTGACACCTGGGTTGGGTTGGAGATGTTGGGGACGTTGGGAAGGGTTGGGGACACCTGGTGACACCTGGGTTGGGTTGGAGATGTTGGGGACGTTGGGAAGGGTTGGGGACACCTGGTGACACCTGGGTTGGGGTGGAGATGTTGAGGACGTTGGGAAGGGTTGGGGACACCTGGTGACACCTGGGTTGGGTTGGAGATGTTAGGGACGTTGGGAAGGGTTGGGGACACTTGGTGACACCTGGGTTGGGTTGGAGATGGTTGAGAAGGGTTAGGGACACCTTGGGACCTTGGGAGAGGTTGAGGACACATGGGGATGTTGGCGACCCTTGGGAAGGGTCGGGGACTCCTGGTGACACCTGGGTTGGGTTGGAGACACCTGGGGACCCTTGGAGATGTTGTGAACCCTTGGGAAGGGTTGGGAACACTTGGGACCACCTGGGTTGGGATGGAGACACTTGGGGACCTTGGGAAGGGTTGAAGACATTGGGAAGGGTTGGAGACCCTTGGAGATGTTGGGGACCTTGAGAAGGGTTGGGGACACTTGGGGCCACCTGGTTTTGGAAGGGTTGGGGACACTTGGTGACACCTGGGTTGGGTTGAGAAGGCTTGGAGGTGTTGGAGACCCTTTGAGATGCTGGTGACACCTGGGATGGGCTGGAGATGTTGGGGACCTTGGGAAGGGTTGGAGATGGTTGGGAAGGGTCGGGGACACCTGGGTTGGTTTGGGGCACCTGGGTTGGTTTGGGAAGGGTTGGAGATGTTGGAGACCCTTGGAGACGTTGGTGACACCTGGGAAGGGTTGGAGATGGTTGGGAAGGGGTGGGAAGGGTTGGAGATGTTGGGAAGGGTTGGGGACACTTGGTGACACCTGGGTTGGGTTAAGAAGTGTTGGAGATGTTGGTGACACCTGGGAAGGGTTGGAGATGGTTGGGAAAGGTTGGGGCCTCCTGGGTTGGGTTTGTGCCACCTGAAAAGGGCTGGAGATGGGGACCTTGGGAAGGGTTGGAAACCCTTGGAGACGTTGGGGCCACCTGTGAAGGGTTGGGAAGAGTTGGAGATGGTTGGGAAGGGTTGGGGCCACCTGGGTTGGGTTGGGGCCACCTGGGTTGGGGCCACTTGGCTTGGGTTGAGAAGGGTTGGAGATGTTGGAGACCCTTGGAGACGTTGGTGACACCTGGGAAGGGTTGGAGATGGTTGGGAAGGGTCGGGACCACCTGGGTTGGGTTGGGGACACCTGGGTTGAGTTGGGGACACCTGGGTTGAGTTGGGGACACCTGGGTTGGGAAGGGTTTGAGATGGTGGGGAAGGGTTGGGGACACCTGGGTTGGGTTGGGGCCACTTGAGGCCACCTGTGGCCACCGCTGACCGGTGGGGGAAGGTCACCTGGAGCAGGGGCCGGTGACGGGCGCGCCGCAGCGCCTCGGCCAGGCTGAAACCCAGCAGCTTCTCCTGCTCATGGTCCTTCACCACAAAAGGTCCTGGCGCCAGGACGTGGCCACCACTGGCGCTCTGGGAACAACAGGAAGGGGACCCGTGGTGGGACCTCCCACCCCAGGGTCCATCCCACCTCCAAAGGCCCCACCACGGCCCCGATGGCCCTTCTTGGCCCCAGAAGAACCTTCATGGGACACCATAGCTCCACGGGCCACCATGGCCCCAAGGACCCTCAGGATCTCCAGATCTTCCACCACGTCCCCAAGAACCCATCCCAGGTCCCCAGGGGCCACCATAGCCCAAAGGTCTCCCTCCTTGTCCCCAAGAACCCCATCCTGATTTCAAAGGAGCTCCTGTCCCCAGGAACCCATCCTAGGTCCCCATGGGCCACCACGGCCCCAAGGACCCTCAGGATCTCAAGACCTTCCCCCACGTCCCCAAGGACCCCTCCCCACATCCCCATGAGCCACCACAGCTCCAAAGACCCTCAGGACCTCAAGATCTTCTACCCCAAACCCCTCCCCGGTCCCCCAAGGACCCTCAGGATCTCCAGATCTTCCACCATGTTCCCAAGAACCCATCCCAGGTCCCCAGGGTCCCCTCCTGACCTTGTGGAGCCACTCAGGGGTGACAATGGGGACCCCTCGGGCCACCGCGCAGAGGAACTTGACCGTCCTGCGGACGCGGTCGGTCACCAGGTGGGAGCAGTCGAAAACCGAGGTGGCCATGGAGCCACCCAGGGTCTTCAGGGCCACCTCCATGGCCGGGGAGGCCACCACACCAGTGAAGAGCACCTGGGGAACATGGGGACACCATGAGGAGATGGGGACACTGTGGGGAGATGGGGACACCGTGGCGACACCAGGAGGACATGGGGACACCATGAGTAGGTGGGGACACCATGGGGACATCAGGAGGACATGGGGACACCATGGGAATGTGGAGACACTAAGGGGACACCAGGAGGACATGGTGACAGCATGAGGACACCATGAGAACACAGGGACACCAGGAGGAGAGGACATGGGGACACCAGGAGGACGTCTTGAGGACATGGGGACACCAGGGAGACACGGAGACACCATGGGGACATCAAGGACCTCCTCACCTTGGGGGGGGCGGAGCCTGAGCCCCAGCGGGGTCGGAGCCTGGGGGGCTCCTCCTGGTCGCTCCCGGTCGTGCTCGGTGGCTTCTCCTGGTGGCTCCGTGGCCTCCTGTCCAGCGGTGGCTTGGTGGGGCGAGGCTGTGGCTTCTCCTGGTGGCCTCGTCCCCTGGTGCTCCGTGGCTCCTGGTGGAGGCGGGGGCTGCGGCGCAGGGCAGGGCCACTGGTGGCCTCCTGGTGGCCACCAGGAGAAGCTCCACCCCCTCGGCTCCTCCTGGCCAGGCGGTGGCTGCGGCGAAGAACCTGGGGAGATGGGGCCACCATGGGGCCACCAAGGGGACATGGAGACATCATGGGGTCATGGGGACATCATGGGGCCATCATGGGACCACCATGGGGATGTGGGGACACCATGGGGACATCATGAGAAGATGGGGCCATCATGGGGCCACCAAGAGACCACTATGGGGACATGAGGACACCATGGGGAGATGGAGGTGGGGCCACCATGAGGAGGTGCTGGGGACATGGAGACACCATGGGGACACCACAGGGACATCATGGGGACGTGGAGACACCATGGGGAGATGAGGCCACCATGGGGATGTGGAGACACCATGGGGCCACCACGGAGAGGTATTGGGAACCTGGGGCCACCATGGGGCCACCATGAGGATGTGGCACTCACCTCCCCACCAGCAGCTCCTCCAGCCCCTGCTCCGTCCTGCGCTGGTGTCACCTCCGATGGGACCCTGTTGGCCACGGGACTTTGCGATGGCCCTGGGTGGTCCTGGTCCTTCTCCTTCTTCTTCTCCACCTCCTTCTTCACCTTCTCCACCTTCTTCTCTTTCTCCACCTCCTTCTTCACCTTCTTCTCCTTCTTCACCTTCTTCTCCACCTTCTTCTCCTTTTCCACCTTCTTCTCCACCTTCTTCTCCTTCTCCACCTTCTTCTCCTTCTCCACCTCCTTCTCTACCTTCTTCTCCTTCTCCACCTTCTTCTCTACCTTTTTCTCCTCCTCCTCCACCTTCTTCTCCTCCTCCTCCTCGGTGATGATGAAGGCCTGGGTGGGCTCCTCTGGATCCCATTCTGGAGCTGCAGGAGATCCATGGTGAGGATCCAGGTGTCCACGTGGGATCTTGGTGTCTGTGAGGAGCTGGAGGAGCTCCGGGTGGTCCTGATCTTCCTCCTTCTGCTTCTCCTTCTCCTTCTCCTTCTCCTTCTCCTTCTCCTTCTCCTTCTCCTTCTCCTCCTCCTTCTCCTCCTCCTTCTCCTCCTCCTTCTCCTCCTCCTTCTCCTCCTCCTCCTCATCTTCATCGTCTTCTTCCTCCTTGATGATGAAGGGTTGAGTTGGTGCCTCTGGGTCCCATTCCATGGTGGTGGGAGGTCCATGTTGGAGCTCCAGGTGTCCACATGGGATCCTGGTGGCCATGGGACACTGGAGGAGCTCTGGGTGTTCCTGATCTTCCTCCTTCTTCTTCTTCTTCTCCACCTTCTCCTCATCTTCATCTTCCTCCTCCTTCTTCTTCTTCTCCACCTTCTCCTCATCTTCATCTTCCTCCTTGATGATGAAGGGTTGGGTTGGTGCCTCCGGGTCCCATTCCATGGTGGTCGGAGGTCCATGGTGAGTATCCAGGTGGCCACATGGGATCCTGGTGTCCATGGGGAGCTGGAGGAGCTCCGAGTGGTCCTGATCTTCCTTCTCTTTCTCCTCCTCCTCCTCCTTCTTCTTCTCATCCTCATCTTCATCCTCCTCCTTGGTGATGATGAAGGCCTGGGTGGGCTCCTCTGGGTCCCATTCTGGAGCTGCAGGAGATCTATGGTGAGGATCCAGGTGGCCACGTGGGATCTTGGTGTCCATGGGGAGCTGGAAGAGCTCCGCGTGGTCCAGATCTTCCTCCTCCTTCTCCTTCTCCACCTTCTCCTCATCTTCCTCCTCCTCAGTGATGAAGGGTTGGGTTGGTGCCTCCGGGTCCCATTCCATGGTGGTGGGAGGTCCACGTTGGAGCTCCAGATGTCCACATGGGATCTTGGTGTCCACGGGGAACTGGAGGAGCTCCGGGTGGTCCTGACCTTCCTCCTTCTTCTCCTCCTCCTCGGTGGTGACGAAGGCCTGGGTGAGCTCCTCTGGGTCCCATTCTGGAGCTGCAGGAGATCTTTGGGGAGGATCTGGATTCGGGGGTTCCACAGCTGGATTTGGGGCCCCCACATCTGGGTCCAATCCCCCATCTGGATTCGAGGCCTCCATAGATGGGTTCAGGCTCTCAACATCTGGATTTGGGGCCTCCAAAGGTGTTTTCAGGCTCTCAACATCTGGATTTGGGACCTCCACAGCCCGTTTAGGGCCCTCAACATCTGGATTCAGGGCATCCAGAGCTGGATTCGGGCTCTCCACATCTGCATTTGAGGCCCCCACCACTGGGCGCAGCTTCACATCTGGATTGGGGGCCTCCACATCTGGATCCCGATGTTCTGAGCCCACCCCTCCCCTCTCTGCGCCCCTGTGTGAGTTTGGGGCGAAACGCGGCCGTTTCAGGGCCGCCTCAGCGCCCCCAACATCTGGATGGGGCCGGCGGCGGCGGCGAACATCTGGAGTGGGGGCCACCTCCTCCAGATCAGTGTCGCTGCCGCTGGTGGGAGGGGAAACATCTGGATGTGGGGGCGCCACCGCCACATCTGCTCCCCCTGGCGAACCTCGAGGTGTTGCCCCAACATCTGGAACAGCACCCACCCCTTCAACATCTGCATCGGCGCCTGTGTCCGGCACTTCAAGGCCTCCAACATCTGGATTTGTGGGTGCTGCCTTCACATCTGGATTGCTGATCGCGCTGGTCAACGGCTCGGGGTCAACATCTGCAGCGGCCGCCACCCTCATGGCCCCAGGGGTGGTTTCCACATCTGGAAGGCCACCCAGGTCCTCCACATCTGTATCGCTGTCATTGCCAGAGTTGCACTGGCGCCCACCAACATCTGGACTCGGCGTCTCCATCACCACGGCCGGGCCTTTCCAGCTGTTGTGGGGCGTCGCATGGGCTTTTGTGTGCAGAACATCTGGATTCAGGCTGTCATCGTCTTCTCCCTCCACATCTGTATCGCTGGCCACCTCAAGGCGGTCGCCGGGAGAGTCCCCAACATCTGAATTCGGCTCCCCCATCGCCACATCTGGCTCTTTGGTGCCCTTCAGGTCCCCCCTGCGGGCCCTGGGGCGCCCAACATCTGGATTCGCATCGGCCTCCTCCACATCTGTATCGCTGTCCACCACCAGTGTCCAACCCCCCCGCTGGGGTCCCTCAGCTGGGCCATCCAGATGTGCCAATCTCACAGCCGCTCGGTGGGGTGGGGGTGGCCCAACATCTGGATCTGAAGCATCCCCCTCCACATCTGTATCGCTCTCCACCAGGAGTGCCTGCTGGGCCACAACATCTGGGATCCCGACTGGCACATCTGGGGCTCGGTGGCTTTGTGGGCGCCCAGCATCTGGATGGGAGAGGGTCTCCACATCTGGATCGCTTGCTACCACCAGTGTCCAAGGAGCCCTTGGGGTGCCCCCAACATCTGGATCCGTTGCCAGAACTCGGCTCGTGGCCCTGTTTGGGGCTGTCGGGGGGGGTTGGTGGAGCCCAACATCTGGAACATCTGGATCGACCCCGTCCTCCTCCACATCTAGATCATCGTCCACCACGAGGACCTCTCGCCCGCTGGGGGGCCTCACAACATCTGGGCCGGCATCCTCCACATCTGTATCGCTGTCCGACGGCGCCCAGCACCCGTTGCGGATACCCACAACATCTGGATTCCGGGGCCCCACCTCTACATCTGAGTCCGCTCGCCGCTTCGGGGCTGTTTCAGGGCTTCTTGGGGCCCCAACATCTGGCAGGGGCTCCCCCTCCTCCACATCTGTGTCACTGTCCACCACGAGCCCGTTGGGAGCCCCGGCAACATCTGGAGTGGCGCCTCTTGCCTCCACATCTGGGCCAGTGACGCCGTTCGGGTGGAAAAGAGGGGGGTTTGGGGTCACGCCTGGATTCTGGGGCTCCACATCTGGATTCGGGGGCTCCATTGCTGGGCTCGGTCTTGAAACATCTGGATTTGGGGGCTTCACAGCTGGATTTGGGGGTTGCACATCTGGAGTTGGTCCCTCATAGGGGTTCGTAGGGGGAATCGAGGGCTGCACAGCGGCATTTGGGGGTCGCACAGCTGGATTCACTCCCTTTGGGGGGTTCGGAGCGGAAATTTGGGGCAGAACATCTGGATTCGAGGGCGAAAGATCTGGCTTCAGGGGTCCCACCCCTGGCTTCAGGGGCTCAACATCTGGATTCGAGGCTCCCCCAGCTGGATTCGGGGGGAAAACATCTGGAAAGGTGCCCTTTTGCGGAGGAGGGGAGGTTTTGGGGTCAAAGCGGCGCTTTTTGGGTCTCGGCACATCTGGAGCTGGGGGGAGCGGGGCCACATCTGGGGAGGCAATGATGGAGGGTAATTAATGGAGCAATTAAGGGGGAGTAATTAAGGGGCAGTAATTACAGGAGACATTTAAGGGGGGCAGTAAAGGGGGAGCAATCAAGGGGGCAATTAACGGGGGGCAATTAATTAAGGGGGAGTCGTTACCTGCTCCTCGGTGGCGCCATCGCTGCATCCTCTGGGGTGGGGGGGGAACACAACAACTGCCCCACAGGGACCCCAACTGCCCCCCAAGTTCCATAAATGACCCCCCAGTCCCCCCAACTGCCCCATAGCCACCCCCAACTGCCCCCCCAGCCCTCAAGGACCCCCAGTTGCCCCCCAAGTGCCCCAGGACCCCTCAAACTGCTCCATAGTGACCCCAAATTGCCCCACAGATGCCCCAAACCACCCCCAACTGCCCCCCCAGCCCTCAGGACCCCCAGCTGCCCCACAGTACCCCAGGACCCCAAATTGCCCCACAGAGCCCCCAAACTGCCCCATAGAGCCCTCAAACCACTCCCAACAGCCTCCCCAAGCCCTTGAGGACCCCAAACTGCCCCCCAAGTGCCGCAGGATCCCTCAAACTGCCCCACAGAACCCCCAAATTACCCCCCAGATGCCCCAAACCACCCCCCAACTGCCCTCCCAAGCCCTGAAGGACCCCCAAGTGCCCCCCAAGTACCCCACGATCCCCCAAACTGCCCCATAGTGACCCCAAATTGCCCCACAGAGCCCCCGACCCAGGCCTCACCCCCTCAAATTGCCCCACAGATGCACGAAACCACCCCCAACAGCCCTCAAGGACCTCCAACTGCCCCCCAAGTACCCCAGGCCCCCAAACTGCCCCACAGAGCCCCCAATTGCCCCACAGAGCCCTCAATCTGCCCCATAGACTCCTCAAACGACCCCCCAACTGCCTCACCAAGCCCTTGAGCACCCCCAATTGCCCCCCAAGTGCCCCAGGACCCCCCAAACTGCCCCATAGTGACCCAGAAATGCCCCACAGATGCCCCAAACAAGCCCAAACAGCCACCCCAGCCCTCAAGGGCCCCCAACTGCCCCCCAAGTGCCCCAGGACCCCTCAAACTGCCCCACAGAGCCCCCAGTCCAGGCCTCACCCTCCCAAATTCCCCCACAGAGCCCCCAAACTGCCCCACAGGCCCCTCAAACGACCCCCCAGCTTCCCACCCCTCCCAGCCCCTTAAGGACCCCTAACTGCCCCCCAAGTGCCCCAGGACCCCAAATTGCCCCCAACCCCCCCAAACCCGCCCCAACCGCCCCTCCCCCGCTCTCACCCCTCCTCCTCCTCCCGCGCCGCCGCTGCCCCAAGCCACATCCCTTTCCCCCCAAGCCACGCCCCCTCTTCACTCCCATTGGCTCTCCCTCTCCCCAAGCCCCGCCTCCTTCGCGCCCATTGGTCTTCCCGGAGCGCGGTCCTCCCGGCCCCCTCCCCTTAGTCCTCCCGCCTTTCCGCCCCCCAGCCCTCCCTCCCAGACCATAGAGACCCGGTCAGAGAGGCCCCAAGGAGGCGGAGGGGAGGGGAGCGGAAGGAGCCCCTCAACTGCCCCCCAGGGCCCCAAACTGCCCCCCCAGGTGCCGCAGGGACCCCCCAGATTGCCCGTTCAGGGACTCAGACTGCTCCCCAAGTGCTCCCCCAAGCTCTCAAACTGCCCCATAGGGACCCAAACTGCCCCCCAAGTACCTCCCCCCCAGCTCCCAAACTGCCCCCTCCAAGCCCCAAATTTGCGGGGGGGGGGAGGGGGTCCCTGAGGCACTTGAGGGGCACTTAAGGTGTTGGGGGCTAGTTTGGGGCCCTAAGGGGCAGATTTGGGAGTCCAGGGGCACTTGTGTGGCTCCCTGGGGAAAAGCTGGGGTTCTCTGGGGCACCTGGGGGGCAGTTTGTGTCCCTGTGGGGCAGTTTGGGCGCTGGGGGGGCACTTGAGGGGCAGTTTGGGTCCCTATGGGGCAGTTTAGGGGCTGACGGGGGGACTTGAGGGGAGCACATGGGCCCCTGTGGGGCAGTTTGAGAGGTCCCTGAGAGGGCTGGGGGGGCGGTGCCAATGCGCGAGGGGGCGTTGCCTTTTCCCAGCGCTGCCCAATAGGAGCGCGCCCCCACCCCGAGCCGACCAATAGCAAAGCGACTGAACAGCGCGCTGACCAATAGAAGCGCGGCGTCCGCTTTTGCCCCGCCCCCCGCCTCCCTAGCGCGGGCGGGGCCTGTATGAATGAAAACGGAGGTGCACTGTCCGCAATGGGAGGTGGGTGTTGCCTCCCGCCCGCGCGGACCAATAGATGCGCGGCCCCACCCCATGCCGACGAATAGGAGCGCGCCCCCACCCCGCGCGGACCAATAGGAGCGCGGGGCCGGTCGCGCGGCTTTGTCCTATTTGAGGCGTGGCGCGGCCGCCACGGCCGCCATTGTTGCACCCGCCGCCTATAAAGAAGGGACCTCGCCCCTCCCTAAAAAAACTCTCAGTGCAGCAAAACCCGGGGTGTGCGGCCCCCCAAGACCCTTCCAGCACCTTCATCGCCTTCTGAAACCCTTTCCAACGCCGCCATGAGGGAGATCGTCCACATCCAAGCGGGGCAATGCGGCAACCAGATCGGCGCCAAGGTGAAAACCCCTTTCCCCCCCCTCCTTTCACCCCCGTTTTTACCCTTTTACCCTCGTTTTTACCACTTTTACATCCTTTTCCCCTCCTTTCACCCCCATTTTTAGCCTATTCACCCCCTTTTCCCTCCGTTTTTTCCTTCTCGCTCCGTTTTTACCCCAATTCTTAGCTCTTCACCCCAGTTTCTATCCCTTCCCCACCTTCCCCCCCCTTCGCTCAATTTTTACTCCTTTACCCCTATTTTTAGCTCTCTTAACACCCTTTTTCCTGCCTTTTCACCCCCTTCACCCCCATTTTTATCGCAATCCTCTTTTCACCCCATTTTCCCCTCTTATCGCCTCCCTTTTCCCTCCATTCACCCTCCTTTTCCCCTCTTTCCACCCCATTTTCCTTCTCTTTAACCCCATTTCCATCTCTTTACCCCCTTTTTCGCGTCTCTTCCCCCCTTCTCCCTCTTCCCCCCCCCCCCATTTTTCCCCCCTTCTCCCTCTTCTCCCCTCCCCCATTTTTACCCTTCTGCCCCACAGGACCCCATTTTTCCACACTCCAAAAAAAGGCGAGCCCCAAATTTGGGGCGATTTCAGCCTCAAACCCGCCCTTTTCATTGAAGTGAAAGGCGCTGCCTCGAAAAGAGGGATTTCAGCCTCAAA
Organism: Neomorphus geoffroyi; assembly: GCA_033558235.1. NCBI lineage: Eukaryota > Metazoa > Chordata > Aves > Cuculiformes > Neomorphidae > Neomorphus > Neomorphus geoffroyi. The sequence continues at coordinate 92,088 of JAUMJM010000104.1, forward strand.
AAATCGAAGAGATTCGACCCCTGAGTGGAGCTTTGTGGCCCCAAAGTGGGATTTTTGGACCCAGAATGAAGCTTTTTGACCCCAAAGTGGAGCTTTGTGGCCCCAAAGTAGGGGTTGGTTTTCTTTTTTCCCAAAAGTGGCAACATTTGGCCCAAGAATGAAGCTTTTTGACCCCAAGGTAGGGGGTTTGGCCCCAAAAAGGAGGTTTGTGGCCCTCAGAAAGGCATTTTCTGCCCCCAAAGTGGTGTGAGTTTGCCCCAGAGTGACGCTTTTTGACCTAAAAATAGAGGGTTTGGCCCCAAAAAGGATCCTTTTTTTTGTCCCCAAATTGAGCTGTTTGGCATCAGTGAGCAGTTTGGACACCCAAAAGGGTCCTTTTGGCCCCAGTGTGGCTGGGTTTGGCCCCAAAAGGCGGCTTTTTGCCCCCAAAATGGGCGCTTCCCAGCCCTCCTCCCGCCCTTTTCTTCTCACGCGGCCCCAAAATGGCGCCTTCCCGCCTCGCCTCAGGGCTGCGACCCCAAAACGCGGCTTTTCAGCCCCAAACCAGCACTTTTAACCAGAAAATACTTCTCTTCCCCTTTCTTTCCACCCCCCTTTACCAGGTTTTGCCCCCAAATAGGGGTTTTTTTAGCCTCATTTACAGACTTTTTACTCATAAAACCACTCATTTGGTCCTAAAATGGTTGATTTTGCCCCAAAATCGCTCATTTTTTGCCTCATTTAGGGATTTTTCATTCGTAAAATCAAAGCTTTGGTCTTAAAGTGAGGGGTTTTGCCCTAAAATAGCTCTTTTTTGCCTCATTTGGGAACTTTTCACTAATAAAATCGATTATTTGGTCATGAAACGAGGGGAGGTGTCCCGAAATTGTTCTTTTTTGCCCCATTTAGGGGCTTGGCACTCATAAAATCAATGTTTAGCCGTAAAATAAGGGGGTTTGCCGCAAAATACCCCTGTTTTTCCTCATTTTGCGACTTTTTCACTCACAAAATCAACAATTTGGCCCCAAAATGAAGGTTGCCCCCAAAATAGGGGGGTTCGCCTCATTTAGGGACTTTTCACTCATAAAAAAGGCGGTTTGTACCCCAAAATAAAGATTTTTGCCTCCACGTTGGGGCGTGTTGCCTGCAGCCCCAAAATAGGAGGGGTTTTTTTCCCCAAAAGAAAGCATTTCTGAGCCCAAAGTGGAGGTTTCAGCCCCAAAACAGGGGCGTGGCGCCTCTCATGGGACACTTGTGGCCCTGAAATTAGAGGTTTTCGCCCCCAAAATAGGCTCTCCGTGCCCTAAAATAGGGATTTTCTTTTAAATGTAAAAACGAGAGGTAGGAGTAGACAAAAATCAAGGGGTTTAAGCCCAAAAATAAAGGAGTTTGGCCTCAAGTGAGATTTCCAGCCCTAAGATGGAGGGGTTTGCCTGGAAATAAGAGCTTTGTTCCCTGGAATTGAGTTTTCTGCCCTAAAATGAGAGATTTTGCCCCGATTCCCACAAACTTACTTATTGACAAAGAGGATTTTAGACCTAAAATATTACTTTTTAACCCCCAAACTGGGTTTTCTCAGGCTTGAAATGTGATTTTTCTGCCCGGAGCATCCCCAAAATGGAGGTTTTCAACCTCAAGACTTCGCTCTTTGTTCCCTGAATTGTCTTTTTTTTGCCTCTAAATGTCCTTTTTTCAGCCCCAAAATGACGTTTTGAGGAACGGAAATCAGTTTTTATCCCAAAATTTGATTTTACTTTAATTTTGAGGGATTTTTTGCCACACCTGAACCGCCTTTTCCGCCCCCAAAATGGACGTTTCCAGCCCCAAAATGGAGGTTCCTCACTTTGTGTATCTTTGTGCTCAGAAATGCCATTTTCCTGCCTCAAATTAAGGCATTTTGCCCTAAATTTGATATTTTTGACCCCAAAATAGCCACTTTTTGCTGCACAAGGACAATTTTAGTCCCAAAATAGATGGGTTTGGCCCCAGAATAAACTTTAATTATTCCGGAATAGTTTTTTCTGCATAATGTGATTTTTCTGCGCTGGAAATTTTTTTTCAAGCCCCAAAAGAAATGTTTTAAGACCCAAAATGAAGCTTTTCCTACCAAAAGGGTGATTTTGGTGTTAAAATGTACATTTTTGGCCTCAAAATGAGGTCTTTGTGTCTCCGAATGGAGTTTTCAGCCCCCAAAATGGGCTTTTTCAGCCCCGGAATAGGATCTTTGTTCTCTAAAATGTCTCAAAACCGGCTTTTATACTCCCCCAAATCACATTTTTTTCACCATACAATGGCATTTTTACCATTTTTAGCCTCAAAACGGGCTCATCCTGCTGGAGAATCGCTCATTTTCTGCAGCATCATCCGAAAGCCTTTTTGTTCCTTAAAAAAAAAAAAAACAACCAAAAAAACAAACAACCCTTTTTGGCGCCAAAATGGTGATTTTCAACCCCAGAATTGATCCTTTTTCCCCCAAACCCAGACTTTTCAGCCCCAAATTAAAGTTTTTATACACAAAATGCCCTTTTTTGTCTGGAAACAGGATTTATTTTGAGGAAAAATAATTATTTTCTAAAAATTGCTGGGTTTCACCTCTCATAAATGCAGGTTTTTGTCATCAAAATCATGCTTTTTTTAACTAAAATTGCGGTTTTTAACCCTTTTCTCCCCTTTAGCCACCAAAGGCAGTTTTTTTAATCACCAAATTGATGAGGTTTTAACCCAAATCCTCATTTTTAACCCTTTTCTCCCCTTAAATGCAGTTTTTCAGTCACCAAAATGATGCTTTTTAACAAAAATCACTATTTTTAACCAAAATGGCTGGTTTTAAACACTTCTCGACTCTAGTCATCAAAAAAATGCAGTTTAGTCACCAAGGTGATTTTTTTTTTTTTTTTTAGCCCAAATCCCCATTTTTTTTAACCCATTTCTCCCCGTTTTCACCCCAGGGCGTGGCCCCTTCCCCCTCCTTTGTTCCCATGGGGGGATTTTGGGGGGCAAAAAGTGGAAATTTTGGGAAAAACTGGTTTCTTTGGGCGCATTTTTGGGGTCAGAAAAGGCAGGTTTGGGGGTGTTGGTGGAATTGGACGTTTTCGGCAGTGGACAGGATGGTTTCAGTGGTGGCCCAGGGGGTCCCAGTGGTGGCCCAGGGGTTTGCAATGGTGGACAAATATAGTCAAAGTGGTGGCCCCCGGCCTCCAGCAGTGATCCATAGGTTTACAGTGGTGGCCCATGTAGTCCTAGTGGTGGCCCAAAGGGTTGTAAAAATGGTCTCTATGGTCCCAGGAGTTGCCCAGGGTGTCCCAGTAGTAGCCATGGAGTCCTAGTGGCGGCCAAGGGGTTGTAAAGGTGGCCAAGGGGTTCCCAGTGGTGGCCCAGGGCTTGCAGGGGTGGTCCAGGGGGTCCCAGTAGTAGCCATGGAGTCCTGGTGGTGGCTATGGGAGTCCCAGTGATGGCCATTGGGGTCCTAGTGGTAGCCCAGGAGGTTGTAAGTGTGGTGGCCCAGGGCGTCCCAATAGTAGCCATGGAGTCCCGGTGGTGGCCCAAAGGGGTTCTTGGTGGTAGCCCAGGGGTTCCCGGTGGTGGCCCCAGCCCTGATTGTCTCCTCCCCCCAGTTCTGGGAGGTGATCAGCGACGAGCATGGCATCGACCCCACGGGCACCTACCATGGTGACAGTGACCTGCAGCTGGATCGCATCAGCGTCTACTACAACGAGGCCACCGGTACCACCCTCCCCATGTCCTCTTCTCCTGCCCTGACCCCATTTTGAGGGGATTTCTTGGGTTTTCGGGAGCTGGGGGTGGTGACTCCATGTTGTTCTCAGGTGGGAAGTATGTGCCAAGGGCCATCTTGGTGGACCTGGAACCAGGAACCATGGACTCGGTGAGGTCGGGACCCTTCGGGCAGATCTTCCGGCCAGACAACTTCGTGTTTGGTGAGTGGTAGTGGCTGCCAGACCTGTGGTGGTGGCAACGCAACAGGGTGGGGTTGTGGGGCCTGTGGGCACTGCTGGGGTGGCTCACGGGGTCCTGGAAGTGGCCCTCAGGGTCCTAGAGGTGGCCCATGGGGTCACAGTGGTGGTTGGTGAAGTTCTAGAGGTGGCCCATGGGGTCCTAGAGGTGGTCTGTGAAGTCCTAGAGGTGGCCCGTGGGGTCCCAGTGGTGACAGGGGGGCCCCAAGGTGGTCGAGGGTTGGATTGAGGTCCCCATGGGTGGAATTGAGGTCCACAAGGTGGTCATGGTTGGTTTGAAGGTATCTAGAGGTGGGATTGAGGCCACAAAGGTGGATTGAGGTCCATGAGGTGCTCTGGGTTAGTTTATAGATCCCTGGAGGTTGGATCGAGGTCCCCAAGGTGGTCAAGTATGGTTTGAAGGTCCCCAGGGGTGGAATTGGGGTCCATGAGGCCCTCAAGGCTGGTTTGAAGGCCCTCAAGTGGTGGAATTGAGGTCCCTGAGGTGCTCACGGTTGCTTTGAAGCTCCCTAGAGGTTGAATCAAGGTCCCCAGAGATGAACTCGAGGTCCTCAAGCCCTTCTCGTGTCCTCTCACCATTCCAGGCCAGAGCGGCGCAGGCAACAACTGGGCCAAAGGTCACTACACAGAAGGGGCGGAGCTGGTGGACTCGGTCCTGGACGTAGTGAGGAAAGAAGCCGAGAGCTGCGATTGCCTCCAGGGCTTCCAGTTGACCCATTCCTTGGGTGGTGGCACCGGCTCGGGAATGGGGACCCTCTTGATCTCCAAAATCCGTGAAGAGTATCCCGACCGCATCATGAACACCTTCAGCGTGGTCCCATCTCCAAAGGTCTCGGATACGGTGGTGGAACCTTACAACGCCACCTTGTCCGTCCACCAGTTGGTGGAGAACACAGACGAGACCTACTGCATCGATAACGAAGCCCTCTATGACATCTGCTTCCGCACCCTCAAGTTGACCACGCCCACCTACGGAGACCTCAACCACCTCGTTTCGGCCACCATGAGCGGCGTCACCACTTGTTTACGTTTCCCGGGTCAACTCAATGCTGACCTTCGCAAGTTGGCCGTCAACATGGTCCCCTTTCCGCGCCTTCACTTCTTCATGCCCGGCTTCGCCCCGTTGACCTCACGTGGAAGCCAACAATACCGAGCCCTCACCGTCCCCGAGTTGACCCAACAGGTCTTTGATGCCAAGAACATGATGGCGGCTTGCGACCCACGTCACGGGCGCTACTTGACGGTGGCCGCCGTCTTCCGGGGCCGAATGTCCATGAAGGAGGTAGACGAGCAGATGTTGAACGTCCAGAACAAGAACAGCTCTTACTTCGTTGAGTGGATCCCCAACAACGTCAAGACAGCTGTTTGCGACATCCCACCGCGTGGTTTAAAGATGGCCGTGACCTTCATCGGGAACAGCACGGCCATCCAGGAGCTCTTCAAGAGGATCTCGGAGCAGTTCACAGCCATGTTTCGACGCAAGGCCTTTCTCCACTGGTACACGGGCGAGGGGATGGACGAGATGGAGTTCACCGAGGCCGAGTCCAACATGAATGACCTCGTGTCCGAGTACCAGCAGTACCAGGACGCCACCGCTGAGGAGGAGGAGGACTTCGGCGAGGAGGCCGAGGAGGAAGCTTGAAGGAACGGCCTGCGCGGAGAGGCCTTGGGCTTCGGGATCATCCTCAGAGGTCTTGGCCTTCAGCGTTGGCCTTGGGAGAACCCTCGGCCTTCAGCGTTGGCCTCATGGTCCTTGGTCTCCATCATTGTCCTCGGAGAGCCCTTGGTCTTCATCATCATCTTCATCCTTTGGAGAGCCCTTGGTCTCTGTCATCATCCTAGGTCTCCATCATTGTCCTCGGAGAGCCCTCGTGCTTCAGTGTTGTCCTCAGAGCCCTTGTTCTTCATCATCCTTGGTCTCCATCATCGTCCTAGGAGAACCCTCATCCTTTAACGTCGCCATCATTGTCCTAGGAGAGCCCTCGTCCTTCAACGTCCTCAGAGCCCTTGGTCTTCAGCAGCATCATCATTGGAGAGCCCTTGGTCTTCATCATGGTCTTCGTGTTTGACCTCAGAGCCCTTGGCCTTCAGCACCATCCTTGGAGAGCCCTTGGTCTCCATCCTGGTTGTCCTCGGAGCCCTCGGCCTTCACTGAGGTCACTGGAGAACCCTTGGCCTGGGTCACCTCCTGTCACCTCCCCAGGTCCAAGAACCTTCATCGGTAGTCACCAGAGCCCTTGTCCTTCAACCATGGCCACCAAGAGCCACCATTGTGGCCACCAAGAGCCTTTGTCCTTTAATCATGGTCAACCAAGAGTCCCAACTCCATTGTGACCACCAAAAACCTTCGTCATGGTCACCAGAGCTCTCATCCTTTGATCATGGCCAACCAAGACTCTTTGTCCTTTATCATCATCACCAAGAGTCCCAGCTCCGTCGTGGCCACCAAGAGCCTTCATTGTGGTCACCAAAGAGTCCTTGTCCTTCAGTCGTGGTCAACGAAGAACCTTCATCCTTCAATCATGGGTCAACCAAGATCTCTTGTTCTTCATCGTGGTCACCAAGAGTCCCAGCTCTTCCATCATGGCCACCAAGAGCCTTCATCGTGGTCAACAAAGAGTCCTTGTCCTTCAATCATGGTCAATGAAGACCCTTCATCCTTCAGTCATGGTCAACCAAGAGTCCCAACTCCTTCATGGCCACCAAGAGCCTTCATCATCGTCCATGAAGAGCCTTCATCCTTCAGTCATGGTCAACCAAGAGCCCTCATCATCCACCGTGGCCATTGAGAGCCACCAGCCCCACCCCAGGTCCCACCTCCATCGTGGCCACCAAGAGCCTTCGTCACTGCTAAATTATTTCACCCCAAAGCCCTTTGGTTGCCCCAGAAGCCACAGTGGGGGCTCTCCAGGTCCCTCCTGGTCCCACCAGGTCCTTCCTGGTCCTACCAGGTCCCTCCTGCCCCACCCACGCCCCCACCCCCACCCCCCCCGTTTTGGGTTCGTTTTTCCCTTTTTCAGCTTTGTTTTGGTTTTTCATATTGAAAAGAGGAATAAAAACCCGGGGCCGGAGCCACCGATGGGTCCTGGGGCACCTTCTGCGGCCAAAGCCACCACCGGGGCCCTTCTGGGTCACCTCCCCAGGTCCAAAGCCACCACCAGGTCAATTGTCACTTCCTGGGTCACCTCCTGTCACCTCCCCAGGTCCAAAGCCACCTCCCTGTCTTTTGTCACCTTCTGGCTCCAAAGTCACCACCAGGTCCATTGTCACCTCCTGGGTCACCTCCTCAGGTCCAAGGCCACTTCCTTGTCCATTGTTACCTTCTTGGTCACTTCCCCAGGTCCAAAACCACCACCAGGTCCTCCTGGATCCAGAGCCACCTTCTTGTCCCTTTCTGGGTCCCCTCATGGATCCAAAGCCACCACTGGGTCTATGTCCTCTCCTGCCCCCTCCCCGGGTCCAAGGCCACCTCCTTGTCCATTGTGACCACCTGGATCACCTCCTGGATCCAAAGCCACCTCTGTGTCCTTTGTCACCTTCTGTCCCCTCCCCAGGTCCAAAGCCACCACTGTGTTCTCTGTCCCCATGACCTTGAGGTCCCTTTCAGGTCCCTTTGGGTCCCCACCTGTCCCCAGGGTCTCCTCCAGGTACTTTTTTGGGTCCTCTTTGTCCCCTCCAGGTCCTTGGGGTCCCACCTGTGTCCCCACGATCTCAGGGTCTCCTCCAAGTCCCTTTTGGGGTCTCCACATACTTGAGGTCCCTTTTGGGTCCACTTTGTCCCCTCCAGGTCCATTTGGGGTCTCTTCAGGGTCCCTTTGGGGTGCCACCTGTTTCCCCATGACCCCAGGGTCTCCTCCAGGTCCCTTTTGGGGTCTTCACGCCCTCGAGGTCCCCTCAAGGTCCTTTTGGGGTCCCACCTGTCCCCAGGGTCCTCTCCAGGTCCTTTTTTTGGGTCCCCCTTGTCCCCTCCAGGTTTCTTCCAGGGTCTCTTCAAGGTCCCCATGTCCTTGAGGTCCCTTCAAGGTCCCACCTGTGTCCCCAGGTCTCCTCCAGATCCCTTTTGGGGTCTCCGCATCCTTCAGGTCCCCTCCAGGTCCCCCTTGCCCCCCCCGCCCCCCCAAGGACCCAACTCAGCCCCGTGTGGACGCATCAGCTTTAATGGTTGGGGACATGGTGGCACCTGGGGGGGGGGGAGGGTGGCTCTTTGGTGGCACAGGAGCTTCAGGGGGTGGTGGCACCTTGGGGACAGAAGATCCAGGGGTGGTGGCATCATAGGGACATTGGTCCAGGGGATGGTGGCAACATCAGGGTGCTGGCACTTGGGTGACACACAAGCTCCAGGGGTGGTGGCACCAGGGGGACACCAACATTGGGGTGGTGGCACTGTGGAAACGTCTCCAAGGGTGGTGGTGCATTGGTGTCAGCATGAGGGGGTGGCACGTGGGTGGCACACAAGCTCCAGGGGTGGTGGCACTTAAGTGACAGAGGGGCTCCAGGGGTGGTGGCACCATGGGACCAAGGTCTCCCAAGGGTGGTGCTACCATGGGGACAAGGACTCCAGGGGTGGTGGCACTTGGGTGACAGAAGCTCCAAGGGTGGTGCCACCATGGGGACATCAACTCCAGGGGCGGTGGCACCATGGGACCAAGGTCTCCAAGGGTGGTGCCACCTTGGGACCAGAAGCTCCAGGGGTGGTGGCATCACGAGGTGGTGGCTGTTCAGTGCCACAGAAGCTCCAAGGGTGGTGCCACCATGGGGTCCAGAGCGCAGTGGCACCTTGGGGCTGTGTGGTCTCCAGGGGTGGTGGCACCACCTCACGCCTGGCAATCTGTCTTCTTCTGGGCAGCCTGCAGGGACACAAGGGACAACGAGGAGAGGACCTGGGTGTCCCCACAACCTTGGGGACCTCGGTGGCCCCAGGAGGTGACAGAGGGGGAGGAGATGAGGTCGCACCTGGGTGACGGGGACGCCCGTGAGGGCCTCGACGGCTGCAGGGAGGCGGGTGACGACATCAAGGACCTCGCCCGGCAGCCGAGCCACCCCGAGGTCCCCAGGGCCAGCGGCCACTAAGGTCACCCGACGTGTCCCCAGCAGCGGCTGCGCCACCGCCTCGGCCACCTGGCACCCCAAAAAATGGGCACTTTCAGCCCCAAATCACCCCCAAACCCCCCAGGTTTCACCCAAAACCTGGCCCCAGAACCCCAAAACTGGGCACTTTCAGCCCAAAATCACCTCCGGGAACCCCAAAACTCAACCGAAAACCCCAAAAACGGACACTTCTACCCCAAAATCTGTTCCAAACACCCCAAAACCCCAGGTTTCACCCCAAAATCAGACCCAAGATCCCCCAAAATGGGCATTTTCAGCCCAAAATCACCCCAAAACCCCCAGGTTTCCCCTGAAAACTGGATCCGGAACCCCAAAAATGGACACTTTGAGCCCAAAATCAGATCCAGGAACCCCAAAATCTGCCACTTTTACCCCAAAATCTGTTCCCAACACCCCAACCCCCCCCCCGTTTTCACCCCAGAACCCCCAAAATTGAGACTTTCAGCCCAAAATCACTCCTGGTACCCAAAAATGGACACTTTCACCCCCAAACCAGCCCTTTTCACCCCAAAATTCCTCCCTGCCCCCCCCCCAAATTCCTCCCCAGGGATCTCAAAGCACCCCAGGGACCCCCAAATTCCCCCCCAGCCCCCCATAGTCGGGGTCCCCCCCACCTGGGGAAGCTTCTGGAGGACCATGTCAACCACGGCAGCGTCGCGGTAGTTGGCAAACGCCTCAGCCTTCGCCGCCGTCTGCGCCGCCTCCGCCTGTGCCCGCGCTGCCACCGCTGCCGCCCGCGCCGCGCCCGTCACCTGCGAGCGAGAGGGGGGGGTACCCCAAAATCAGAGCGAGAACCCCCCCCCCCAAACCCAACCGATTTCAGCCCCAAATTAACACCCAGCACCCCAAAATATCCAGATTTCACCCCAAAATCAGACCCAGACCCCCAAACCCACCCCATTTCACCCCAAAATCAACACCTAGAACCCCAAACCATCCAGATTTCACCCCAAAATCAGACCCAGACCCCCAAACCCACCCCATTTCACCCCAAAATCAACACCTAGAACCCCAAACCATCCAGATTTCACCCCAAAATCAGACCCAGACCCCCAAACCCACCCCATTTCACCCCAAAATCAACACCTAGAACCCCAAACCATCCAGATTTCACCCCAAAATCAGACCCAGACCCCCAAACCCACCCCATTTCACCCCAAAATCAACACCTAGAACCCCAAACCATCCAGATTTCACCCCAAAATCAGACCCAGACCCCCAAACCCACCCCATTTCACCCCAAAATCAACACCTAGAACCCCAAACCATCCAGATTTCACCCCAAAATCAGACCCAGACCCCGAAACCCACCCCATTTCACCCCAAAATCAACCCCAGAACCCCAAAACCACCCAATTTCACCCCTAAATCAACCCCCAGAACCCCCAAATCACCCAATTTCACCCCAAAATCGAACCCAGACAGCCCCAAACTCCCAGATTTCACCTCAAAACTGGACCCAGAACCCAGCACCCCAAAACAATGCATTTTCTCCCCAAAACTCAGACCCAGAACCCCCAAGATTTCACCCCAAAAATCACACCCAGAACCCCAAACCCACCCAATTTCACCCCCAAATTAACCCCAGAACCCCCAAACCAGCCGCTTTCACCCCAAAAATCAGTCCCAGCACCCCAAAATGAGCCATTTGCACCCCAAAATCTGCCTCCAACAGACCCCAAACCCCCAGATTTCACCCCAAAAATCACACCCAGAACCCCAAACCCACCCAATTTCACCCCCAAATTAACCCCAGAACCAGCCGCTTTCACCCCAAAAATCAGTCCCAGCACCCCAAAATGAGCCATTTGCACCCCAAAATATGCCTCCAACAGACCCCAAACCCCCAGATTTCACCCCAAAATGAGACCCAGCACCCCAAAACCAGCCGCTTTCACCCCAAAATTAACATCCACTGCCCCAAACCTCCCAGATTTCACCCCAAAATCAGTCTCAGCACCCCAAAACGAGCCATTTTCACCCCAAAAATCTGCCTCCCACACACCCAAACCCCTCAGATTTCACCCCCAAAACAGGCCCAGGAACCCAAATCGACCTCTTTCACCCCAAAAATCAGACCCAGCACCCCAAAACGAGCCATTTTCTGCCGCAAAACAGACCCAGAACCCCCAAATCAGCCACTTTCACCCCAAAATCAGACGCAGGAGCCCCAAATCGGCCGCTTTCACCCCAAAATCTCACCCGCATCGCTTCAGCTTCAGCCTCCGCCTGCATCATCACCTGTGACCTGGGGGGATTTTGGGGTGAAATCGGGGGATTTTGGGGTACCCGGGGTAGATTTTGGGGTGAAAGGAGCTGGTTTTGGTGTGGTGGTGTGAGTTTTGGGGTGAAATCGGGGGATTTGGGGCTGTCTGGGTCCGATTTTGGGGTGAAATTGATTGGGGATTTTGGGATGAGATTTGGGGGTTCCTGGGGTAAATTCTGGGGTGAAATCTGGGGATTTGGGGGTTCCTGAGGAAATTCTGGGGTGAAATCTGGAGATTTTGGGGTGAAATCTGGAGATTTTTGGATTCCAGGTGGTGGATTTGGGGGCGAGATTTGGGGGTGCTGGGGGGCAGAGTTGGGGACACCCCCTCCCCCCCCCAGGGATCTCAGAGCACCCTCCGATCCTCCCTGGGGACCCCACCCCCCCCCCCCCCAGATGCCCCATGGGGACCCCAAATCCCCTCCCAGGGGTCTCAAAGCACCCCCAGATCCTCCATGGGGACTCCAGATGCCCCCCAGGTGCCACACGGGGACCCCCAACACCTCCCAGGGATCTCAAAGCACCCCCAGATGCCACATGGGGACCCCAAATGTTCCCATGGGGACCCCAAAACCCCTCCCAGGGGTCTCAAAGCACCCCCAGATCCTCCATGGGGACTCCAGATGCCCCCCAGGTGCCACACGGGGACCCCCAACCCACCCCCCCAGGTGCCACATGGGACCCCCAAACCTCCCCAGGGATCTCAAAGCACCCCCAGATGCCTCATGGGGACCCCAACTCCCCCCCCAGGTGTCACATGGGTCCCCAAATGCCCCCCAGGTGCCACATGGGGACCCCCAAACCTCCCCAGGGATCTCAAAGCACCCCCAGCTGCCCCATGGGGCCCCCCAACCCCTCGCCGTGCCCCCCCTGGGTGGCACCTGGTGGCCTCGGCGAGGCGCTCGAGGCGGTAGCGCTCGGCCTCGGCCGGTTTGCGCACGGTGGCCTCCAGCTCGCGCTCGCGCCGCCCGATCTCGTGCTCCTCCAGCTGCGCCCGCTGCGCCCGCTCCACCACCTCCACCTGTGCCCGCTCCTCCTCGATCTGCTGCTTCGTGCGGGCGACCTGCAGCCACCGGCGGGCAAGCATGGGGCCACCAAGGGGGGCCACCAAGTTGGTGGAGGAACCCAAGAACCTCAAGGTTCTTGAGGGGTCTCAGAGGTGCAGGTGGGCAACCATGGGTCAAAGGGGGCAACCAGGTTGGTGGAGAACCCAAGGACCTCAACGTTCTTGAGGAGTCTCAGAGGACCAGGTGGGCAACCATGGGGCCAGGCGGCAACCAGGTTGGTGGAGAAGCAAAGGACCTCAACGTTCTTGAGGAGTCTCAGAGGTCCAGGTGGGCAACCATGGGGCCAAGGGGGCCACCAGGTTGGTGGAGAAGCAAAGGACCTCAAGGTTCTTGAGGGGTCTCAGAGGTCCAGGTGGGCAACCATGGGGCCAAGGGGGCCACCAGGTTGGTGGAAGAACCCCAGGTTCTTGAGGGGTCTTGAGGGATCTCAAAGGTCCAAGGAGGAACACAGTGGGCAACCAAGGTTCTTGAGGGATCTCAGAGGCCCAGGTGGGCAACGATGGGGCCAAGGAGGCCACGGGGGCCGCCAAGGGTCCAAGGCGGCCATCAGGTTGGTGGAAGAACCCAGGAACCTCAAGGTTCTTGAGGAGTCTCAGGGGTCCAGGAGGGCAACCATGGGGCCGAGGGGGCAACCAGGTTGGGGGGAGAACCCAGGAACCTCAAGGTTCTTGTGGGGTCTCAGACGTCCAAGGAGGAACCCAGTGGGCAAGCAAGGTTCTTGAGGGATCTCAGAAGTCCAGGGGGACAACCAAGTGGCCGAGGAGGCCACCAGGGGGCCATGGGGGCAACCAGGTTGATGGAGAACCCAGGAACCCTAGGGTTCTTGAGGGGTCTCATAGGTCCATGTGGGCGACCAGGGAGCCAAGGCAGCCACCAGGTCCAGGCCACCTTGGGAGAATCCAAGGATCCCAGGAGATCGAGGTGGTTTTGGGGGACAACCAGGGGGTTGGGGGGTTCTCAGGTGGCTTTGGGGGGTCTGGAGGGGTCCCCAAGGGTTTGAGGGACACCAAGATGGTTTGGGGGACAACCAGAGCAGCCAAGTTGATGGGAAAACCCAAGGATCTCATGGGATCGAGGTGGTTTTGGGGGGCAACCAGGGGATTGGGGGGTTCTCAGGTGGCTTGGGGGGGGTCTGGAGGGGTCCCCAAGGGTTCGAGGAGGTCCCCAAGGTACCTGGAGCTGGTAGGCGAGGTCAGCCTGGGCCTTGCGGGCGCTGACGGCACCGTCGCAGAGCGCTTGCTGCACCTGGAAGTCGCGCTGGGCCTTGGCCATGGCCGCCTCGCTCAGCAGCTGCGCTGACACCTGCTCCTGGCGCGCCCGCGCCTCCTGGGGACAGCGGGGACATCGGGGACATCAGAGGAGATGGAGGAGGTAGGGACACGGGGGGAGATGGGGACATGGGAGCTGCTTCTGGTGGCCAAGGGCTTCCTGGGGACATCAAGGGGACATCAGGGACATTGGGGGAGATGGGACCATGGGAGCAGCTTCTGGTGGTCATGGGCTTCCTGAGGACATCAAGGGGACACTGAGGACATCAGAGGAGATGGGGACACGGGAAAAGATGGGGACATCAGAGGAGACGGGGACATGGGAAAAGATGGGGGAAGATGGGGCCATGGGAGCTGCTCTTGGTGGTCATGGGCTTCCTGAGGACATCGTGGGGACATCGTGGACATTGGTGGAGATGGGGGGCATCAGGGACACTGGGGACAAGGCAACATTGAGGGGACAGTGGAGGTGGAGGTGGCAGAGGGGACAATGGGGACCAAGAAGATGGAGGAGATGGAGAGGATGGAGGAGACCAAGAGGGACCAAAAGGATGGAGGGGCCCAAGGGGACAACAGGGGGTAGAGGTGGCAGAAAGGACAATGGGGACCAAGGAGATGGAGGGGACCAAGGGGACAAAGAGGATGGAGGTGGCGGAGGGGACAATGAGGACCAAGGAGACAATGAGGACGGAAGACACCAAGGGGGACCAAGAGGATGGAGAAGACAGGAAGGGGATGGAGGTGGCAGAGGGGACCAAGGAGGACCAAGGGGATGGAGAGGACGATGGGGACCAAGAAGATGGAGAAAATGGAGAGGATGGAGGTGGAGAGGGGACAACAAAAACCAAGAGGACCAAGAGATGGAGGAGCTGGAGAGGATGGAGGTGGCAGAGGGGACAACAAGGACCAAGGGGACAATGAGGATGGAGGAGACCAAAGGGGACCAAGAGGATGGAGAAGACCAAGGAGGACCAAGAGGATGGAGGGGATGGAGGTGGCAGAGGGGACCAAGGAGGACCAAGGGGACAATGGGAACCAAGGGAATGGAGGAGATCAAAGGGACCAAGAGGATGGAGGTGGCAGAGGGGGTGAAGGTGGCATCTCACGCGTATCCCGGCGTCCCTCTTGGCCTCGGCCTCGCCCACGCGGGCGTCACGCTGCACCTGCGCCGTGCGGCCCTTCCCGAGGGAGTGCAGGTAGTCCTGGGGACAGGGGACAACATCACCTCCTGGGCCACCACCACCAGCCCTCCTGGTGGCCCCCAACCCTCTTCGTAGCCCCATCCCCATCCTTGGTGGTCCCATTTCTCCCTGGTGGCCTCATCCCTCCCTGGTGGCCCCGTTCCTCTTGGTGTCTCCCCATCCTTGGTGGCCCCATCCCATCCCTGGTGGCCCTGTTCCTCTTGGTGTCTCCCCATCCTGGTGTCACCATCCTTGGTGGCCCCATCCCACCCTTGGTGGCCCCGTTCCTCTTGGTGTCTCCCCATCCTGGTGACCCCATCCCTGGTGTCTCCCCATCCTTCTTTGATGGCCCCATCCCATCCTTGGTGGCCCTGTTCCTCTTGGTGTCTCCCCATCCTTGGTGGCCCCATCCCATCCCTGGTGGCCCCGTTCCTCTTGGTGTCTCCCCATCCTGGTGACCCCATCCCTGGTGTCTCCCCATCCTTCTCTGATGGCCCCATCCCATCCTTAGTGGACCCATCCCATCCTTGGTGGCCCTGTTCCTCTTGGTGTCTTCCAATCCTTGGTGGCCCCATCCCACCCTTGGTGGCCCTGTTCCTCTTAGGTGTCTCCCCATCCTGGTGTTGCCATCCCTGGTGACCCCATCCTTCTCTGATGGCCCCATCCCGTCCTTAGTGGACCCATCCCATCCTTGGTGGCCCTGTTCCTGTTGGTGTCTCCCCATCCTGGTGTCGCCATCCTTGGTGGCCCCATTCCATCCCTGGTGGCCTCGTTCCTCTTGGTGTTTCCTGATCCTTGGTGGCCCCATCCCTCCTTGGTGTTTCTCCATCTCTGGTGGCCGCACTCCATCCCTGATGTCCCCATCCTGGTGGCCGCATCCCATCCCTCGTGGCCCCATTCCTCTTGGGGTCTCCCTATCCTGGTGGCCCCATCCCATCCCTGGTGGCCTCATTCTTCTTAGTGTTTCCCGATCCTTGGTGGCCCCATCCCTCCTTGGTGTTTCTCCATCTCTGGTGGCCCCATCCCACCCCTGGTGGCCCCCAGTGTCACCTGGTCATCGTGGATGTCCTTCAAGGTGTAGCTGACCACGCTGATGCCCATGTTGACGAGGTCGGAGGAGGCCACCTTGAACACCTGCTCTGAGAACTTCTGCCGGTCCTTGTAGATCTCCTGGGGGGTGGGGGGTGGCAAGGAGACGTGGCTACCAACCAAGAAGGGTGACCTGGCCTCAAAGTGACTGTGGCTACCAAAACAGAGGAGGTGGCTACCAAAAAAGGGTCGTGGCTACCCAAAAAGGGGGGTGACCTGGTCTCAAAGTGGCTGTGGCTACCAAAACAGGGGGGATGGCTACCAAAAAAGGGCGGTGATCAGCCCTAAAGGGAGGGTGACCCAGCCTCGAAATGGCCATGGCTACCAGAAATAGGAGGTGTGGCTACCAAAAAAGGGGGTGTGGCTACCTCGACGGTCATGTGGGCCATGATCGCCCGCTGGTGGCCCTCGAGGGTCTCCAGGGCGATGTGGGCGATGTCGCTCTCGGATTTGCCCAGGAACATCTGGCAGGCGGCCGCCAGCATCTCCTTGTTCTGGCCCTGGATCTTCACCTGCAGCCACACCAGTACAAACCAGTATAAACCAGTACACTCCCAGTACATCACAATCCCCTCCCAGTGCACCCCCATGCTCTTAAACCACCTCAAAACCCCTCTCCCAGTGTCGCTCACTCCCCCTCCAGTCGCTCCCAGTACAAACCAGCATAAACCAGCGTACTCCCAGTGCATCGCAATGCTCTCCCAGTGCCATCAAAGTCCATCAAGAGCCCCTCCCACTCGTTCTCAGTCTCTCCCAGTACAAACCAGTATAAACCAGTACACCCCCAGTATATCCCAATCCACTCCCAGTACCCTCAAACTATCTCAGAACCCCCTCTCAATGTCATCAAAGTCTATCAAACCCCCCTCCCAGTCTCTTCCAGAACAAACCAGTATAAACCAGTACAATCCCAGCAGGTCCTAATCCCCTTCCAGTATATCCCAGTACATCCCAGTCCCTCCCAGTGCCCTCAAACCCCCTCCCAGTGCCCTCAAACTCCCTCAAAACCCCGGCCCAATCCCTTCCCACTGCTCTGAAACCCCCTCCCAGTCCATCCCAATCTCTCCCAGTACATCCCAGTTTGGCACCTGAGCGATGCCGGTGACGGAGATGGGGACACCATGGCGCGTGTAAACCTTCTCGCTGCGCACGTTGAGGGTCAGCGTGTTCAGGGAGATCCTGGAGACACAGGGACAGCTCCCAGTAAAACCAGTACAAACCAGTAACCCTCCCAGTCCATCCCAGTACCTTCAAACCCTATTTTATAACCCCTCCCAGTCCATCCCAGGGCCACTAAAACCCCCTTAAACCCACTTCCAGTACATCTCAGTGCCCTCCCAGTATATCCCAGTACATCCCAGTTCCCTCCCAGTACATGCCAGGGCCACCAACCTCCATCAAAACCCCATCCCAGTCCATCCCAGTGCCCTCCCAGTACATCCCAGTGCCCTCAACCCCCGCCAAAACCCCCTCCCAGTCCCTCCCAGTTCCTTTCCAGTATATCCCAATCCCCTCCCAGTCCATCCCAGTGCCTTCAAACCCCCTTAAAACCCCTTCCCAATGTCCTCCAGTATATCCCAGTCCATCCCAGTGCCCTCCCAATCCATCCCAGTAACCCCTCCAGTCCATTCCAGTGTCCTCAACCGCTCCCAAGACCCCATCCCAGTACCCTCCCAATCCATCCCAGTAACCCCTCCAGTCCATTCCAGTGTCCTCAACCCCTCCCAAGACCCCATCCCAGTACCCTCCCAGTATATCCCAGTCCATCCCCGTGCCCTCAAACCCCGCTAAAACCCCCTCCCAGTCCCTCCCATTATATCCCAATCCCCTCCCAGTCCATCCCAGCATCCTCAGCCCCTCTCAAGACCCCATTCCAGTCCCTCCCAGTATATTCCAGTCCCTCCCAGTGCCCTCTCACCGCTGGATCTGCTGCAGGCAGGGCACCACCAGCACCCGCCCCCCCGCCACCATCACGGGGGGGCTGCGGCAGAACCCTGGAGGGGGACAAAAACGGGGGGGGGACCCCAAGTTTTGGGGTGAAAACTCAGGATTTGGGGTAAAAGTGCAGGTTTTGGGGGGGCAGGGGGAGGGGAAATCCAGGATTTGGTGGGAAATCCCGGATTTCTGGGATGAAAATTCGGGATTTGGGGTAAAAGTGCAGGTTTTGGGGGGGCAGGGGGAGGGGAAATCCAGGATTTGGTGGGAAATCCCAGATTTCTGGGATGAAAATTCGGGATTTGGGGTAAAAGTGCAGGTTTTGGGGGAAAACTCAGGATTTTGGGGAAAAACCCCTGGACTTGGGGGGATGAAATACAAAGTTTTTTGGGGAAAAACCTTGGATTTTGAGGGTGAAACCTGGATTTTGGGGGGGGGGAAAAACTCAGGATTTGGGGAGGGGGGGAACCCCATTTTTTTTGGAAAAAAACAGAATTTTGTGTAAAACCACAAGTTTGGGGAGGAAAAAAAAGGATTTTGAGGATGAAACCCTCGATTTGGGGAAGAAAAAGCAGGATTTGGGGTAAAAAAACATGGTTTGGGGGGAAAATCCAGTATTTTGGGGGTGAAATCCTGGATTTGGGGGAGAATAAACTGGATTTTGGGTAAAAGCCTACATTTTGGGGGGGTAAAATCCTGGATTTTGGGGGTAAACCTCCAGGTTTTGGGGGGGGGGGGGGAATCCCAGATTTGGGAGGGAAAACACGGATTTTTGGGGAGATAACCCAGGATTTTGTGTAAAATCCCAGGTTTTGGGGGGGGGGAAATCCCAGATTTGGGAGGGAAAACACGGATTTTTGGGGAGAAAACCAAGGATTTGGGGTAAAATCCCAGGTTTTGGGGGGAAATCCCAGGTTTGGGAGGGAAAACACGGATTTTGGGGGAGAAAACCCAGGATTTTGGGTAAAATCCCAGGTTTTGGGGGGAAATCCCAGATTTGGGAGGGAAAATACGGATTTTGGGGGAGAAAACCCAGGATTTTGTGTAAAATCCCAGGTTTTGGGGGGGAAATCCCAGATTTGGGAGGGAAAACACGGATTTTGGGGGAGAAAACCCAGGATTTGGGGTAAGATCCCAGGTTTTTTTTGGGGGGGAACTCAGGATTTGGGGGGGGAAAGCTCAAGATTTTGGGGGATGATACAAAGTTTTGGGAAGAAATCCTGGATTTGGGGGGTGAAATTCCAGGTTTTGGGAAGAAAACCCAAGATTTTGAGGGGGAAACCCCGGATTTCAGAGGGAAACCACGGATTTTCTGGGGGGAAAAAACAAGATTTTGGTTAAAACTCCAGGGTTTGGGGAGGGGGGGGGGGGAGCCCCGAATTTGGGAGGGAAATCCTGGATTTTGGGGGTAAAAATCCAGGTTTGGGGGCGGGAAGGGGGAATTTCTGATTTTTGGGGGGAAATCACTGGACTTTGGGTAAAACTGGATTTTGGGGGGGGAACCCCTGGATTTGGGGGATGAAATACAAAGTTTTGGGGGAAAATCCTGGATTTTGGGGGTGAAACCCCAGGTTTTGGGGAGAAAACCACATTTTTTTCAGGGGAAACCCTGGATTTGGGGGTGGGAAACCCCAGGATTTGAGGGGAAAAGCCTGGATTTGAGGGGGTAAAGCCTGGATTTCGGGGCTCCCTGACCTTTAGGGGGGGATGTTTTGGGGAGAATCCCCAGGATTTTGGGGGTGAAGCCCCAGTTGTTGGAAGGAAAACCCAGAATTTTGGGTGAAACCCCTGGATTTTGAGGGCGAGACCCCGGGTTTGGGAAGGAAAACTCAGGATTTGGGGAGTTTTGAGGAGGAAACCCAGGATTTTGAGGGGAAACCCCAGTTTTATTGGGAGAACCCCAAGTTTCGGGGGGAAATCCCAGGATTTTGAGGGTAACTCAAAATTTGGGGGGGAAACTCTTGCATTTTGGATAAAACCCCAAGTTTTTGAGGGGAAACCCCGGGTTTTGTGGGTGAAATACCAGGGGTTTGGGTTGAAACCCCAGGAGTTTGGGGGAAACTCACGTTTTGGGGAGAAACCCCAGGATTTTGGGCATGAAACCCCATTTTTGGGGGGGAGACCCCAAGTTTTGGGGGGAAACTCCAGGGTTTTGGGGGTCCCCAACTCACCCGACACCACCATGGCCTCATTGGGGCCGCACGTGAAGAACATCCCGGCGTAGGAACCCGACTGGAACCGCTTTGGGTCCCCCCAGAATCCGGATTCACCCCAAAATCCGATGCCGCCCCCCCCTCCCCCCCTCCAAATAAGAAGCCTCTGAGTCCGCCGCGATCCCGGCAGCCCCTGCAGCAGAGCCACCGCCCTTGTGGGTCCGCCTGGCTACCGGTGACGTCACTCACGCTCCGGTATTTTAATTGGCTACTCCTCTTCCCCTCCTCCCGCCAGGGGCTACGGCTCCGCTCCCTCCCCAGGGGCTGCGGCTCTGGCGCCACCGCCCTTGCGGGTTCTGCCCCGGCAACCGATGACGCCACATAACACGACTTTCTATTGGCTGCTGATCCTGGGTGCCGTGACTCCGGCGCCACGGCCCATGCGGGTTCAGCCTGGCAACTGGCGACGTCACATAAATTGCGGCTTTCCATTGGTTACTTCTCCCCCCTCCTTCCCTGGGGGCCCTCCCAGTCTATCTCATACCCTTCCAGGTCTATCCCAGTCTCTCCCAGTATCCATCCCAATCTCCCGCAAACCCCGACGAAATCCTCTCCCAGTACACCCTATGCCCTCCTAGTCCAACATAGTCCCCTCCCAGTATATCCCAGTCCCGTCCCAGTATGTCCCAGTCTCTCCTGGTCCATCCCAGCCCCCTCCCAGTACATCCCATTCCCCTCCAGTGCATCCCAGTCCCCTTAAACCTCCTCCCAGTGCATCCAGTCCCCTCTAACACATCCCAGTACCTCCCAATCTCTTCCAGTATATCACAGTCCAACCCAGTTGCCCTCAAACCCCATCTCAGCCCCTCCTAGTCTATCCCAGCCCATACAAATGCCCTCGGACTCCTTCAAAACCCCATCCCAGTCCCTCCCAGTATATCCCAGTCCGCCCCAGTTCTTCTTTTCGCACCTAGAAAAAACAGATGAGTTGCGTTTGGGCAAACGCCCTCAACAAACATGGCGACGTGGCCTCCCCAGCGCCTTCTGCGCAGGCCCCCCGGGAGTGACAGTGTCCCCATGTGCGCATGCTCAAGATGTAAGGCCAGCGATTAGGGCGGAAAAAGTAGAAGCGCGGCGTCACGTAGGGCAGAATCTGCGCATGCGCAAGAAGTAAGGGTTACGGTGAGGGCGGAAAGTTGGACGTGCCACTTCGCGCGGGACGCTTGCGCATGCGCGAGCGGAAGCGGAAGTGGCGCCCCCTAGTTAAGAGCCGGGGAGGCCCCATTCGCGCCCTTTCTCTTCCGCTGCCAGCGGTGCTGCCGCCATGTGAGTGCGGGATTGGGATGTACTGGGAGGGACTGGGAGAGGCCGGGGAGGGTCCCTGAGGTGGGATTTTGGGAGGTTAGGCCTGGTGGAGGCTGGGGGGAGAGGTTTCGAGGGGGTTTGAGGGCGCTGGGATGGATTGGGTTATACTGGGAGGGGGGGTTTGAGCGCACTGGGATGGACTGGGAGGTACTGGGAGGGGGTTGGGACGCACTGGGATGGGCTGAGAGAGGGCGCTTTGAGGGCCTTTTTTCCCCAAAGTTCCTTTATTCCTTCTTCCCCCCCCCCCCTCAAATTCCTTCCCCCGTTCTTCGCGCCCCCCCCCCCCCGTTCTTCGCCCCCCCCCCCCCGTTCTTCGCGCCCCCCCCCCCCGTTCTTCGCGCCCCCCGCCCCGTTCTCCGCGCCCCCCCCCCCGTTCTTCGCGCCCCCCCCCCGTCTTCGCGCCCCCCCCCCCGTTCTTCGCGCCCCCCCCCCCGTTCTTCGCGCCCCCCCCCCCGTTCTTCGCGCCCCCCCCCCCCGTTCTTCGCGCCCCCCGCCCCCCGTTCTTCGCGCCCCCCGCCCACCGTTCTTCGCGCCCCCCCCCGTTCTTCGCGCCCCCCCCCCGTTCTTCGCGCCCCCCCCCCCGTTCTTCGCGCCCCCCGCCCCCCCGTTCTTCGCGCCCCCCCGCCCCCGTTCTCCGCGCCCCCCCCCGTTCTCCGCGCCCCCCCCGTTCTCCGCGCCCCCCCCCTTTCTTCGCCCCCCCCTTTCTTCGCCCCCCCCTTTCTTCGCCCCCCCCTTTCTTCGCCCCCCCCTTCTTCGCCCCCCCCTTCTTCGCCCCCCCCTTTCTTCGCCCCCCCCCTTTCTTCGCCCCCCCCCTTTCTTCGCCCCCCCCCCCTTTCTTCGCCCCCCCCCCTTTCTTCGCCCCCCCCCCTTTCTTCGCCCCCCCCCCCCTTTCTTCGCCCCCCCCCCCCTTTCTTCGCCCCCCCCCTTTCTTCGCCCCCCCCCTTTCTTCGCCCCCCCCCCTTTCTTCGCCCCCCCCCCCTTTCTTCGCCCCCCCCCTTTCTTCGCCCCCCCCCCCCTTTCTTCGCCCCCCCCCCCCTTTCTTCGCCCCCCCCCCTTTCTTCGCCCCCCCCCCTTTCTTCGCCCCCCCCCCCTCTTTCTTCGCCACCCCCCCCTTTTCTTCGCCCCCCCCCCCCCCCTTTCTTCGCCCCCCCCCCCCCCCCCCTTTCTTCGCCCCCCCCCCCCCCCACCTTTCTTCGCCCCCCCCCCCCCCCCCATTCTCTCTCCCCCCCTCATTTCCCCTCCGTTTGTTTCCAGCATGACGGACTGGGAAACGGCTCCTGCTGTCACCGAGACGCCCGACATCAAACTCTTCGGCAAATGGAGCACGGACGACGTCCAGATCAACGACATCTCCCTCCAGGTGGCGCCGCACCGGCTTTAAACGAGGCTTTAATCCGGATTAAAGCCAAAATTTATGTTTTAACGAGGGTTTTAATCCAGATTAAAGCCAAAATTTGGGTTTAAATGAGGGTTTAATCCAGATTAAAGCCGAAATTTAGGTTTAAACATGGGTTTTAATCCAGATTAAAGCCAAAATTTAGGTTTTAAATGAGGGGTTTAATCCAGATTAAAGCCAAAATTTTGAAATTTAGGTTTAAACGAGGGTTTTAGTCCAGATTAAATCCAAAATTTAGGTTTAAAACATGGGTTTTAATCCAGATTAAAGCCGAAATTTAGGTTTAACGAGGGTATTAATCCAGATTAAAGCCGAAATTTAGATTTAAGGGGTTTAGTCCAGATTAAAGCCAAAATTTGGGTTTAAATGAGGGTTAAAATTTAGGTTTAAACATGGGGTTTAGTCCAGATTAAAGCCAAAATTTAGGTTTAAACATGGGTTTTAATCCAGATTAAAGCCGAAATTTAGGTTTAAACGAGGGTTTTAATTCAGAGTAAATCCAAAATTTAGGTTTAAACGAGGGTTTTAATCCAGATTAAAGCCAAAATTTTGAAATTTAGGTTTAAGCATGGGTTTTAATCCAGATTCAAGGTGAAATTGAGGTTTAAACGAGGGTTTAATCCAGATTAAAGCCAAAATTTAGGTTTAAACATGGGGTTTAGTCCAGATTAAAGCCAAAATTTAGGTTTAAATGAGGGGTTTAATCCAGATTAAAGCTGAAATTTAGGTTTAAACGAGGGTTTTAATCCAGATTAAAGCCGAAATTTAGATTTAAGGGGTTTAGTCCAGATTAAAGCCGAAATTTAGGTTTAAATGAGGGTTTTAATCCAGATTAAAGCCGAAATTTAGATTTAAGGGGTTTAGTCCAGATTAAAGCCAAAATTTGGGTTTAAATGAGGGTTTAATCCAGATTAAAGCCAAAATTTAGGTTTAAACATGGGGTTTAGTCCAGATTAAAGCCAAAATTTAGGTTTAAACATGGGTTTTAATCCAGATTAAACCCAAAATTTAGGTTTAAACGAGGGTTTTAATCCAGATTAAAGCCAAAATTTAGGTTTAAATGAGGGTTTTAATCCAGATTAAAGCCGAAATTTTGAAATTTAGGTTTCAATGAGGGTTTTAATCCAGATTAAAGCCAATATTTGTGACATTACGTTCCTAATTCTGCTCGTAACCCCGTTTGCGCCCCCCCCCCCCCCCCCCCTCTGGGCAGGACTACATCGCGGTGAAGGAGAAGTACGCCAAGTACCTGCCGCACAGCGCGGGGCGCTACGCGGCCAAGCGCTTCCGCAAGGCGCAGTGCCCGATCGTGGAGCGCCTCACCAACTCCATGATGATGCACGGCCGCAATAACGGCAAGAAGCTCATGACCGTGCGCATCGTCAAGCACGCCTTCGAGATCATCCACCTGCTCACCGGAGAGGTGCGCGCCGCCACGCCGCGCCGCGCCGGGGGGGTTGGGGACACTTGGGCCGGGTTGGGGGGGGGATTTGGGGCCGGTTTGGGGGGGATTTGGGCCAATTTTGGGGGGATTTGAGCCAGTTCGGCCAGTTTGGGGGGGGATTTGGGCCGTTTGGGGGGGATTTTGGCCAGTTGGGCCAGTTTGGGGAGGGATTTGGGCCAATTTTGGGGGGGATTTTGGCCAGTTGGGCCAGTTTGGGGGGGGATTTTGGCCAGTTGGGCCAGTTTGGGGGGGGGGGGTTTGGGCCAGTTTGGGGGGGGGGGGGTTTGGGCCAGTTTGGGGGGGGGGGGGTTTGGGCCAGTTTGGGGAGGGGTTTGGGCCAGTTTGGGGGGGGGGGGTTGGGCCAGTTTGGCCAGTCTGGGGGGGGGTTTGGGCCAATTTTGGGGGGGGATTTTGGCCAGTTGGGCCAGTCTGGGGGGGGATTTTGGCCAGTTGGGCCAGTTTGGGGGGGATTTTGGCCAGTTGGGCCAGTCTGGGGGGGGATTTTGGCCAGTTGGGCCAGTCTGGGGGGGGATTTTGGCCAGTTGGGCCAGTTTGGGGGGGATTTTGGCCAGTTGGGCCAGTTTGGGGGGGGATTTTGGCCAGTTGGGCCAGTTTGGGGGATATTTGGGCCAATTTTGGGGGGGATTTGGGCCAGTTTGGCCAGTTTGGGGAGGGGTTTGGGCCAATTTTGGGGGGGATTTGGGCCAATTTTGGGGGGGATTTGGGCCAGTTTGGGGGGGGATTTGGGCCAATTTTGGGGGGGGATTTGGGCCAGTTTGGGGGGGATTTGGGCCAGTTTGGGGAGGGGTTTGGGCCAATTTTGGGGGGGATTTGGGCCAGTTTGGGGGGGGGGATTTGGGCCAGTTTGGGGGGGGGGGATTTGGGCCAGTTTGGCCAGTCTGGGGGGGGATTTGAGCCAGTTTGGCCAGTCTGGGGGGGGGGGGCTGGGGCAGTTTTGGGGTGGACTTGGGGGGGATTTGAGCAGTTTTGGGGGGGATCCGGGTTAAATTTGGACAAATTTGGAGGGAATTTGGGGGGGATTTTGGAGGAGGGTGGGTGGATTTGGGCAATTTGGGGCAAACAGAGGGGATTTGGGGAAAATTGGGGGGGATTTGTAAAATTTTGGGGGGAATTTGGGCAATTTTGGGAAACGCTTGGGGGGATTTGGGGAAGGTTTTGGGGGGTGGATTTGGGGGAAATTAGGGGGATTTGGGGGGGATTTGAGGCAATTTGGGGGAGATTTGGGAAATTTGGGGGCATCTGGGCAATTTTGGGAATATTTGAGTGGGTTTTGGGGGGGACTTGGGGAAATTTGGGGTGGATTTTTGCAGTTTTGCGGCATTTTTGGGGGTGGATTTGGGCAAATTGAGGGAAATTTGGGGGGGTTGGGGGATTTAGGCAATTTGGGGGCAGATCTGGGGGATTTGGGGAATTTGGGGGCAGATTTGAGCCATTTGGGGGGGGGATTTGGGTAAATTGGGGGATTTGGGGGTGCAGGGTTTGATTTTGGGGTGAAATCTGGGGATTTGGGGGCATAGGGGCTGATTTGGGGGTGAGTTCTGAGTGTTGGGATTCCGAGTCTGGTTTTGGGGTGAGATCTGGGGACTTTGGGGCACGGGGGGGCTGATTTTGGGATTAAATGTGGATGTTTTGGGGTGCAGGTCTGATTTTTGGGGTGAAATCTGGGGATTTGGGGCTGCAGGGTCTGATTTTTGGGGTGAAATCTGGGAGTTTGAGGATTTCTGGATCTGATTTTGGGGTGAAAGTGGCTGCTTTTTGGGGTGAGACCTGTGAATTTTGGGGGTGAGGGGGTTGCTCTTGGGGTGAAAACTGGTGATTTTGGGGTTCCGGCTCTGATTTTGGGGTGAAAGTGGCTGATTTTGGGATGCTCCCCTTTGCCCCCCCCAGAACCCCCTGCAGGTCTTGGTCAATGCCATCATCAACTCGGGGCCCCGCGAGGACTCGACGCGCATCGGCCGCGCGGGCACCGTGCGCCGCCAGGCCGTGGATGTGTCCCCCCTGCGCCGCGTCAACCAGGTGCCACCAACGGCCCCCCAGTTCCTCCCAGTGTCCCCAGCGCCCCCCCCAGTTGACCCCAGTGTTCTTCTGTGTACCCCCTGTGCTGTGTCAGCCTGGTGTCCCCAACATCCCCAGGTGCCACCAATGTCCCCAGCTGTCCCCAACGTCCTCCCAGTGCCCCCCCCCGTTCCACCCAATGGTCTCCCAAGTCCACCAGATCTCCATTGTCCCCCTCCAGTTGACCCCAGTGTCCTTCCATGTCTCCCCTGCGCTGTGTCAGCCTGATGTCCCCCAGTGTCCCCTCAAGGTCCACCAGAGCCCTGATGTCCCCCCAACGTCCCCCAGTGTCCTCCCATGTCCCCCCCCTGCACCACATCAACCTGGTGCCACCAAGTGTCTCCAACATCCCCAGGTGCCACCGATGTCCCCAAGCGTCCCTGATGACCCCTAGTGTCCCCGATGACCCCCTAATGTCCCCTCTTCCCACCTTCTCGTCCTTGTCCCCCCAGGCCATTTGGCTCCTCTGCACGGGTGCCCGCGAAGCCGCTTTCCGCAACATCAAGACGATTGCGGAGTGCTTGGCGGACGAGCTCATCAACGCGGCCAAGGTGACCCGGGAGGCCCTCAACCCCACCCCAACCTGAGGAAAACACGGGATTCCACCTCAAACTGACCTTCCCTCTCCCCGCTTTTCCTTCCTCCCAGGGCTCCTCCAACTCCTACGCCATCAAGAAGAAGGACGAGCTGGAGCGCGTGGCCAAGTCCAACCGTTAAAACCCAACCGGAGTCGTTCGATCTCAATAAAATTCCGGGATTCCAGGTCTTCTCGGGGTGTTCTTGGTGTTCCTGGGGCTGCGGGTGGGCATTGGGTGCTCCTCAAGGTGACATCCAGGCAGGAACGCGGTTCTGTCTGTGTCATCCCGTGTTCTTCTCGTCTCCCTCCACGTTCTCCTCCCATCCGTGTTCTCCTTGTCCCCTTGAGGTTCTCCTCCCATCCACATTCTCCTGGCTCTTCCCACCCGTGTTGTCCTTATCCACCTTCTCATTGCATCCATGTTCTTATCCCACCTTCTGGCTCGTCCCACCCTGTGTTCTCCTCGCTCGTCCCATCCCACAGTCTCGTCTCCTCCCCGTTCTGTTCTTCCCGTGTTCTCCTTGCTCCTCGTACCCTCTGTGTCCTCTTCCCACCCACATTCTCCTGGCTCTTCCCATCCATGTTCTCCTTATCCCGTGTCCTCTTCATCCTATCTTTGTTCTCCTTCCACCCGTGTTCTCATCCCATCCCTGTCCTCCTTGTCCTCTTGAGGTTCTCCTCGTCCCGTGTTCTCCAGGCTCCTCCCATCCGTGTGCCCGTGTTCTCATCCCGTCCACGTGCCCCTCGTCCCCTCCACGCTCTCCTTGTCCCATCCATGTTCTCATCCCATCCCATTCCATGTTTGCCTTCCCTGTCCCATGTTCTTGTCCCATCTGTGTTGTGTTGTCTTCCCCGTCCCATCCCGTGTTCTCCTCCCCATCCCATGTTGTTTTCCTTCCTCATCCCGTGTTCTCCTTGTCCCATCCCGTGTTCTGTCCCACGTTCTTCTCATCCTGTGTTCTCCTCATCCCATCACATTGTTCTTCCTCATTGCGTGTTCTCATCCCATGTTCTCCTCCCCATCCCATGTTCTTATCCCATGTTCTCCTTCCCTGTCCCATGTTCTTCTCGTCCCATCCCTGTTCTTCTTGTCCTGTCCATGTTCTCCTCTGCTGTCCCGCGTTCTCTTGTCCTTCCTCATTGCGTGTTATCCCGTGTTCATTCCATTCCGTGTTCTCCTTCCCATCCTGTGTTCTTCTCGTCCCATCCCATGTTGTGTTCTCCTTCCTCGTTGTGTGTTCGTCTCATCCCGTGTTCTCCTCCCCATCCCACCCACCTCCTCCCACGTCCGATGTTCTTCCCATCCCATTCCGTGTTCTTCCCATCCCATTCCGTGTTCTTCCCATCCCATCCATGTTCTCCTCCCCATCCTGTGTTCTGTTCTTCCTCACCGCGTGTTCTCCCTCCCATCCCGTGTTCTCCATCCCGTCCCGTGTTTCCTTCCTCATCACCTCCACCTTCTCCTTGTCCCGTGTTCTCGATGGGATCCAGGAACAGCCCGGACCCAGGAACAATCAGTTCTGGGAACAACTTGGCTCCAGGAACAGCTTGAACTGGGGAACAACTGCGTCCAGGAACAGTCAGATCCAGGACCCAGTTGATGGAGAACCAGCCTGGACCCAGGAACAGTCGGGTCCAGGAACAGCCCTGGTCTGTGAGCAGCTTGGATCCAGAAACAACCGGACTTGGGAACTATTGGATCCAGGAACAATCAGATCGTGGGCCAGCCTGGATCTGGGAACCATCAGTCCCAGGAACAATGAGGGCCAGGAGGAGCCTGGATCTGGAAACAATCAGATCCAGGAACAGCTGGACCTGAGAACACCTTGGATGTGGGAACAGCTTTGATCTGGGAACAACCTGGATTTGGGAACAACTTAGACCTAGGAACAATCAGTTCTGGAAACAACTTGGATCCAGGAACAGCTGGACCTGGGAACAATCAGACCCAGGAACAACTTGGATTTGGGAACTGCTGGACTTTGGAACAAGCCAACCCAAGTACAGTCAGATCCAGGACCCTTGACCCCCGCCCCCCTCACCCAACAGCTGGAGCCACGACCACCCCACCCACCCCATGAAGGACCCCTCCCCACCACCTCTTGGGCTCCACCACACCCCCTGCTTGACAGCAACACCAGGCACAGGCGGAGCAGCAGGGTCGGGTTCTCCGCTAAAGTGCGACTGTACATGGGACAACCCCGACCCCGGGTGCAACAGTCAGCGCTGATGGGATCCGCAAATCAGTCCTGGATTCCTGTTGGGAAGTGTCAGGCGGTTGACACAGCTGGGGGTGGGGGGGAACACCCGGATCCGGTTGTACTGAGCGGCTGCTGGGGCTCCAGCCAGGTGTTGCTCCACGGGAGGAGTCGATTGTCCATACAAGTTGTGCGCTACAGGTTGGGGACGGGGGCACTGGGCAGTTGTAGGAGGATTGACAGAGCCGGTGGTGGCGACACTGGGAGCAACCGGTTGTGCCGGTGACGGAGGGAGTGAAGGGATGAGTTGGAGGAGGAGACGACAGTGGGGTTGTCTGGGTGTGTCCTACGGTTGTGGGCGGCTGTAGGGGGGCTCGAGACAGCTGTAGGGGCGACTGTAGGGATATGAGGTGACTGTAGGGGGGCCAGGACGGCTGTAGGGGTGTGGAATGGTTGTAGGGGGGGGGGCCAGAACAGCTGTAGAGGGGCTTGAGATGGCTGTAGGGGGACTTCATACGACTGTAGGAGTGGGACAGCTGTAGGGGTCACGGGGGCTGTGAGGTGGCTTTAGGAGGGATGGAGCAGCTGTAGGTGGGGGGGTGGGGTGACTGTAGGGGTGTGGGATCGCTGTAGGGGTGACAGGGTGGCTATAGGGGGGTTGGGGCAGCTGTAGGAGGGTTCGGGGGCTCTAGGGGTGACAGGGCGGCTGTAGAAGGGCTTAATACGACTGTAGGGGGGGAAGTGGCTGGGGGTGTGTGGGACAACTGTAGGAGTGACAAGGTGGCTCTAGGGTTGACAGAGTGACTCTAGGTGTGACGGGGTGGCTGTAGGGGGACCTGATACGACTGTGTTTGGGGGGAGGTGGCTGGGGGAGGGATGGGGCGACTGTAGGGGCGACCGAGCGGCTGTAGAGGGACTCGATACGACAGTAAGGGTCCCCTATTCCCCTTGCCACCCCCCTGTTCCAGTAGCCACAGCCCCTATTCCAGTAGCCACTCCCTCTCTGGTGGTGGCCACACCCCCAATTCTGGTAACCACGCCCCCCATTTCATTACCCACACCCCTCCTTGCCCTAGCCACATCCCCTGATCCACTAGCCACATCCCCTGATCCACTAGCCATGCCCCATGTGCCACTAGCCACACCCCATGTGCCACTAGCCAAACCCTCTCTTCCAGTACCCATGTGCCCTATTCTACTGGCCACACCTGTTACCTCACTAGCCATGCCCTTATTCCACTAGCCACACCCTCTCTGTCACTAGCCACGCCCCTATTTTGATAGCCACACCCCCCCATTTCATTAGCCACACCCTTTCCCCTCCTAGCCACCCCTCTATTTCATTAGCTACCCCCGCGACATTAGCCACGCCCCAATCTACTAGCCATGTCCCCTATTTCACTAGCCAAGCCTTATTCCATTGCCCATGCCCCCTCCTCCACTAGCCATGCCCTTAGTGCCGCTAGCCACACCCCCTTTTCTGCTAGCCACAACCAGTATTCCACAAGCCACACCTCTTCCCCTGCTCGCCACATCCCCTATTCCACTAACCACCCCCCGACACTACCCCTGCCCCAATTCCATTAGCCACGCCTGTTCCGCTACTAGCCACACTCCCTCCTCCACTAGCCACGTCCCTATCGCCACTAGCCACAGCTGTTTTCCACTAACCATCCCTGTGCCACTACTCACACCCTATTGTAATTAACCACGCCCTCACTGTCACTAGCCACACTCCTCATTCCACTAGCCACACCCCCATTGTCACTAGCCATGCCCCTTGTGCCACTAGCTGAGGCCCTATTGTCACTACCCACATCTTGTGCTGCTAGTCACACCCCCCGTACCACTAGCCATGCTCTCTATTCCACTAGCCATGCCCTTATTGTCACTAGCCACGCCCCCATTGTCACTGGCCACACTCCCTATACCATTAGCCTTGGTCCCATGTTACTAGCCATGCCCCCATTCTTACTAGCCACACCCCCATTGTCACTAGCCATGCCCCGTTGTCACTAGCCATGCCCCTTATGCCACTAGCCATGCCCCCATTGTCACTAGCCATGCCCTTATTGTCACTAGCCACGCCCCCATTGTCACTGGCCACACTCCCTATACCATTAGCCTTGGTCCCATGTTACTAGCCATGCCCCCATTCTTACTAGCCACACCCCCATTGTCACTAGCCACGCCCCTTGTGCCACTAGCCGAGGCCCCATTGTCACTAGCCACACCCCCATTGTCACTAGCCATGTCCCCCGCGCCACCACCCCCCCCGCCCCCCAGTAGCCCCGCCCCTCCCCTGGCGGGTCACTTGTAGAGCAGGTGGACGCGGCTGCCGTCGCAGTTGCCGCGGCCGAGCCGCTCGGCCTGCTCGGCCACCAGGCAGCGAACCAGGGGGAGGCTGGGCTGGTAGAAAGGTCCTCCTCCCCCGGCCGGAGGTGACGGCCCCGTCGTCCCCACCCCGGTGGCCACTTCGGCCACCGCCGGCCCCGGCGAGAAGTGGTTGTTGTCGGCGGCGTCGCCGCGGGCCGGGTTGGACGAGCGTCGGCGCGAGCGGAGCTGCTGGCGGTCCTGGAGCTGCTGGCGGAGCTCGGAGACACGTTCTTCCTTCTGGGGGGGGGGGGGGAGGGGAGGGTGGGAGCAGCGTGGGGGGCAACCACCGGCACCACTGACCCACAGAGCCCCCAGCGCGAGGTTGGTGGCCCAAAGGTCGGCGTGGACCTCGAAAGCGACATTGAGGCTGATGAGGAACCTCAAAACCACAATGGATGTTGTTGAGGGACCTCAAAACCTTCACTGAAATCAGTGAGGAACCTCAAAACCATCGCTGACGTTGGTGAGGAACCTCAAAACCTTCCTTGAGGTGGGTGAGGAACCTCAAAACCATCGCTGAAGTTGGTGAGGAACCTCAAAACCTTCACTGAAATCAGTGAGGAACCTCAAAAACCACAATCGACGTTGGTGAGGAACCTCAAAACCTTCCTTGAGGTGGGTGAGGAACCTCAAAATCATCGCTGAGGTGGGTGAGGAACCTCAAAACCTTCCTTGAGGTGGGTGAGGAACCTCAAAACCATCACTGACGTTGGTGAGGAACCTCAAAACCTTCCTTGAGGTGGGTGAGGAACCTCAAAACCATCGCTGAAGTTGGTGAGGAACCTCAAAACCTTCACTGAAATCAGTGAGGAACCTCAAAAACCACAATCGACGTTGGTGAGGAACCTCAAAACCTTCCTTGAGGTGGGTGAGGAACCTCAAAATCATCGCTGAGGTGGGTGAGGAACCTCAAAACCTTCCTTGAGGTGGGTGAGGAACCTCAAAACCATCACTGACGTTGGTGAGGAACCTCAAAACCTTCCTTGAGGTGGGTGAGGAACCTCAAAACCATCGCTGAAGTTGGTGAGGAACCTCAAAACCTTCACTGAAATCAGTGAGGAACCTCAAAAACCACAATCGACGTTGTTGAGGAACTTGAAAACCATCACTAAAGTGGGTGAAGAACCTCAAGGTCCTCATTGAGGTGGGTGAGGAACCTCAAAACCATCGCTGAAGTTGGTGAGGAACCTCAAAACCGAACCGAAGTCAGTGAAGAACCTCAAGGTCATCATTTAAGTCCTTGAGGAACCTCAAAACCTTCATTGAAGTCATTGAGGAACCTCAAAAACCACAGCAGACGTTGTTGAGGGACCTCAAAACCTTCCTTGAGGTGGGTGAGGAACCTCAAAACCGAACCGAAGTCAGTGAAGAACCTCAAGGTCATCATTTAAGTCCTTGAGGAACCTCAAAACCTTCGTTGAAGTCATTGAGGAACCTCAAAAACCACAGCAGACGTTGTTGAGGAACTTGCAAACCATCACTAAAGTGGGTGAAGAACCTCAAGGTCCTCACTGAGGTGGGTGAGGAATCTCAAAACCATCGCTGAAGTTGGTGAGGAACCTCAAAACCATCACTGAGGTGGGTGAGGAACCTCAAAACCTTCCTTGAGGTGGGTGAGGAACCTCAAAACCATCGCTGAGGTGGGTGAGGAACCTCAAAACCATCGCTGACGTTGGTGAGGAACCTCAAAACCATCACTGAAGTTGGTGAGGAACCTCAAGGTCACCATTTAAGTCCTTGAGGAACCTCCAAACCTTCACTAAGTTGGTTGAGGGATCCCAAGGTCCTCATTCAGGTGGGTGAGGAACCTCAAGACCATCACTGAGGAGGGTGTGGAGCCCCAAAGGTCGTTGTGAAACCCTTGAGCCCAACCCCAAGGTCTTCTTGAAGCCACAACCCAACCCCAAAGCTCATCATGACCCTTCACCCCACATCGGTGGGGGTTCCCACCCCACCCCCATGACTTGGGGTCCTCCACCCCCCCACCCCCGAGGTGCTTTTGGGGTCCCACCTACCTCGGCGATGATCTTCTCCAGCTCCCGGTTCTCCTTCTCCAAGAGGCGGGACTTCTCCTCCTCGTTGTTGTTGGTGGACGAGCCGGTCTTCATGGTGTCCTGCTGCTCCGACTGCCACTCCCCGCGCGTGATCAGGCGGCGCATCTGCAACCGGTGCCCGCGGTCAACGTTGTCCCCTCCCCGTGGACACCATGGCCACCATCTCCACCACCCAACCGGAGAAGACGCCTCCACCTTGGCCCAATAAGCGACCCTTCCTCCCTGTTCCTCCACCACCACCTTGAGGTCAACCAAGGGGGGGTGGAGAAGACCTCACGGAACCCATCACCATCGTCAACATCTCCACCAGGAGAAACCACCTCGACCCAACAAGGTAGGACAACCCTTCCTCCTCGTCCCAGGAGCCCAACCCCACCATCCTCGTCTCCACCACCTCGAGGACGACCAAAGGGTTGGAGAGGATCTCATGGAACCCAACTGTCCCCATCGCCATCATCATCATCACCACGAGAAGCCACCTCGACCCAACAAGGTAGGACAACCCTTCCTCTTCACCCCAGGAGCCCAACCCCACCACCCAGGTCCCCACCACCACCTTGGGCACGAAGAGGACCACCAAGGTGATGTAGGAGGAGAAGACAACGGCCAAGGAGGCGAAGGCAAAGGCCGCATCCTGTTGGCTGCTGAGGATCATGGTGACGGGCGCCGTGATGAGACAGAGGACCTGCGGGTGGAGAAGAGGGAGGAGGAGGAGGACGTCGTTTTGGAGGTCCACCACGCTGGGTGGGATAGGGGACGACAGCCTGGGCTCTCACCGCCACGTTGTAGATGGCCATTCCCACCGCGCGGTGGTCGTTGATCTTCTCGGTGGAGACGCTCTTGGTCTCGTAGGCCAAGAAGATGCCTAAGAGGAGCAGGAGGCCCTTGAAGCCGTAGAAGATACCTGGTGGGGGGAGGACCATGGGCTGGGGTCAAATAGGGACGTGGACCTCACCTGGGGTGGTGGGGAACCATGGGTGGGCCAAGAGGGACCTCAACCCATCCCTCAGGGGTCTCCTCTTGGTGCTCCACAAGGTTTCTGGGCCCCAGATCCTGGCGGTGGCACCATGGGTGGTCCAAGAGGCACCATGGGTGGTCCAAGAGGGACCCCAATGCAGCTCCCATGGGGTCTTGGGTCTCCTCTTGGTACTCCACAAGGTTCTTCAACCCCCCCAACCCACCTTCTGTCCCCCCACCTCGCCACGTCCTCATGGGCGCCCCCCACCCCCACCCCCCGGAGGTCCCCAGCGGTGCCCACCCAGCCAGGTGTTCATCTTGGTGGAGCTGCAGTGCTCCAGCTGGGGGAGGATGGAGACGTCCGTGTCCGTCTTGGGTTCCTCCTTGGTGAACTCCTGGGGACAAGAACCCCGACACCGTGACCACCACCCCAACACCTCAAGGACCTCCCCAACACCTCAAGAACCTCTCCAGGAGCACCTCAACATCTCAAGGACGTCCCCAACATCTCAAGCACCTCCCCACCACCTCCAGAACCTCCCCAGGAGCATCTCAACATCTCAAGGACCTCCCCAATACCTCAAGAACCTCTCCAACACCCCAAGAACCTCCCCAACACCATGACCACCACCCCAAGCACCACCCCAACACCTCAAGAACCTCTCCAGGAGCACCTCAACAACTCAAGGACCACCCCACCACCTCCCCAGGAGCACCTCAACATCTCAAGGACCTCCCCAATACCTCAAGAACCTCTCCAACACCCCAAGAACCTCCCCAACACCATGACCACCACCCCAACATCTCAAGAACCTCCCCAACACCTCAAGAACCTCTCCAGGAGCACCTCAACAACTCAAGGACCATCCCACCACCTCCAGAACCTCCCCAGGAGCACCTCAACATCTCAAGGACGTCCCCAATACCTCAAGAACCTCTCCAACACCCCAAGAACCTCCCCAACACCACGACCACCACCCCAACACCACCCCAACATCTCAAGAACCTCCCCAAAACCTCAAGAACCTCTCCAGGAGCACCTCAACATCTCAAGGACCTCCCCACCACCACCGCCGCCGCCACCACCGCCCCCACCTCGATGGTGCGGTGCAGGGGGTCCACGATCTGCCAGATGACCAAGGTGACCACATCCAGCCCCACCAGCAGCCCCACGGTGGCGTAGAGCTTCCACGGTTCCAAGGTCTGGGGAAGGGGTGGGAGGGGATGAGGACACCACGGCGTCACTGAGGCCACCATCCCCCTCCACCCCATGGCGGCCTCTCCTCACCTTCCTCTTCTCCTTCTTCTCCTCCTTCTTGGTGAAGACCGTGTGGACCCACCAGATCTTGGTGAACATGCTGCCGTAGGCCAGGCTGAAGCCCAAGCCCAGGAGCCACAGCCGGGCCTGGCCAGGAGAGGACACGGTGGGTGGAAAGAGGCGGTTGGACCTCCTGAGCCACCCTGCCCCACCTCAACGCCCGATTGGTCCCATCTACTGGCTCCACCTCCAAAGGTTCCTCCTCCATCTTTCCCCATCCTTGGTGACATCTCCAATGCTTCCTCCTCCACCTCTCCCCACCCCCTGGCTCCATCTCCAGTGGTTCCTCCTCCTGGTGGCATCTCCAACACTTCTTCCTCCACCTCTCCCCATTCCCTGCCTGGATCTCCAACGGTTCCCCCTCTTGGTGGCATCTCCAACGCTTCCGCCTCCACCTCTCCCCACCTCCTGGTGGCATCTCCAAAGGTTCCTCCTCCACCTTTCCTCATCCTTGGTGACACCTTCAACGGTTCCACCTCCTGGTGGCATCTCCAAGGCTTCCTCCTCCACCTCTCCCCATTCCCTGGAGGTATCTTCAAAGGTTCCTCCTTCATCTCTCTCCCCACCCCTGGCTCCATCTCCAGTGGTTCCTCCTCCATCTTTCCCCATCCCTGGTGGCATCTCCAACACTTCCTCCTCCACCTCTCCCCACCCCCCAGCTCCATCTCCAGTGGTCCCTCCTCCTGGTGACATCTCCAAAGGTTCCTCCTCCACCTTTCCTCATCCTTGGTGACATCTCCAAAGGTTCCTCCTCCTGGTGGCATCTCCAACACTTCCTCCTCCACCTCTCCCCAACCCCTGGCTTCATCTCCAACGGTTCCTCCTCCTGGTGGCATCTCCAAAGGTTCCTCCTCCACCTCTCCCCACCCTCCCTGGTTGTCCCCACTCGTCCTGTCCCACCCCACCCCGTACCTGGCAGACGAAGGGGAAGAGCCCTGGTCCGATGTGGTACCCGTCCAGACCCAACGGGAAGACGGCGGCCAAGGCCAAGGTGCACCCCACCGCCGTCATGTTGTTCAGGTAGGGCTGCGAGTTCTGGATGTACCTGGTCAAGGAGAAGACCTTCTTGAGAAGACCTGGCCACCAGGTGATGGACGACGTTCAAACCGACCGCGAGGAACGGGGACAACAGGGACCTCGTGGGCTTCAAGCAGACCCTTGGGAGCACCTGAAGGTGCTCCTTGAAGGTGGAGGAGCTGAGGAACCTCCACCCCCTTGAAAATGGAGCTGAGGAACCTTCACCACCACCTTGAAGGTGGAAGAGATGAGGTGGCTTCACCACCACCTTGAAGGAGGAGTTGGGGAACCTTCACCACCACCTTGAAGATGGAGCTGAGGAACCTTCACCACCCCCTTGAAGTTGGAGGAGCTGAGGAACCTCCAACTCCTCAAAGATGGAGCTGAGGTGCCTTCACCACCCCCCTTGAAGATGGACTTGAGGCACCTTCACCACCTCCTTGAAGGTGGAGGAGTTGAGGCACCTTCACGACCACTGTGAAGGTGGAGGAGCTGAGGAACCTCCAACTCCTCAAAGATGGAGCTGAGGAACCTTCACCACCCCCTTGAAGGAGGAGTTGGGGAACCTTCACCACCACCTTGAAGATGGAGCTGAGGAACCTTCACCACCACCTTGAAGATGGAGCTGAGGAACCTTCACCACCACCTTGAAGATGGAGCTGAGGAACCTTCACCACCACCTTGAAGATGGAGCTGAGGAACCTTCACCACCCCCTTGAAGTTGGAGGAGCTGAGGAACCTCCAACTCCTCAAAGATGGAGCTGAGGTGCCTTCACCACCCCCTTGAAGATGGAGCTGAGGAACCTCCACCACCTCCTTGAAGGTGGAGTTGAGGAACTTTCACGACCACCGTGAAGGTGGAGGAGCCGAGGAACCTCCATCCCCTTGAAGATGGAGCTGAGGAACCTTCACCACCACCTTGAAGGAGGAGTTGGGGAACCTTCACCACCACCTTGAAGATGGAGCTGAGGAACCTTCACCACCCCCTTGAAGGTGGAGTTGGAGAACCTTCACCACCACCTTGAAGGAGGAGTTGGGGAACCTTCACCACTACCTTGAAGTTGGAGGAGCTGAGGAACCTCCAACTCCTCAAAGATGGAGCTGAGGTGCCTTCACCACCCCCTTGAAGATGGAGCTGAGGAACCTCCACCACCTCCTTGAAGGTGGAGTTGAGGAACTTTCACGACCACCGTGAAGGTGGAGGAGCCAAGGAACCTCCATCCCCTTGAAGATGGAGCTGAGGAACCTTCACCACCACCTTGAAGATGGAGCTGAGGAACCTTCACCACCCCCTTGAAGTTGGAGGAGCTGAGGAACCTCCAACTCCTCAAAGATGGAGCTGAGGTGCCTTCACCACCCCCTTGAAGATGGAGCTGAGGAACCTCCACCACCCCCTTGAAGATGGAGCTGAGGAACCTCCACCACCCCCTTGAAGATGGAGCTGAGGAACCTTCACCATCCCCTTGAAGATGGAGCTGAGGAACCTCCACCACCACCTTGAAGGAGGAGCTGAGGAACCTCCACCACCTCCTTGAAGATGGACTTGAGCTCCCTCCCCCTCCCCCCAATCCGAGTTGTCCCACTGACCGGACGTGCCCGTTGTAGATGTTGAAGGCCAAGCAGATGATGGCCAAGAGGATGCCCAAGGAGGCCAAGACGGAGACGGAGATGAAGAGCTTCTGGGACAGGAACCGGAAGGTGGTGATGACCTTGGTGTAGTCAGCTGGTGGGGCACCTCCTGGAGAAGCCAGAGCACCACCGGGTTGGTCTTCTCCCAGGCAGGGTTGTCCTCCCCCCCTTGCTCCCACCCCACCCGTGGTGCTCCTCACCGATCCACTTGTCGTTGTTGTACCAGGACAGGTTGTCCTTGGTGCTGTCGTAGTAACCGATCTTCTTGTAGACACCTCCTGCAAGGCCACCAGAGATGGGGTGGGTGGAGGACAAGGAGCTCCTAGGTCGGTGACCACCTCCGTGGGACCAGAAGGTGGGAAGGGACCTCTGGTGGCCACCACACCCAACCTTCTGCTCAACCAGGACCATCCCCATGGGGTCAGGAGGTGGGAAGGGACCTGTGGTGGTCACCACACCCAACCTTCTGCTCAACCAGGACCATCCCCATGGGGTCAGGAGGTGAGAAGGGAACCTGTGGTGGCCACCACACCCAACCTTCTGCTCAACCAGGACCATCCCCATGGGGTCAGGAGGTGGGAAGGGACCTGTGGTGGCCACCACACCCAACCTTCTGCTCAACGAGGACCATCCCCATGGGGTCAGGAGGTGGGAAAGGGACCTGTGGTGGCCACCACACCCTAACCTTCTGCTCAACCAGGACCATCCCCATGGGGTCAGGAGGTGGGAAGGGACCTGTGGTGGTCACCACACCCAACCTTCTGCTCAACCAGGACCATCCCCATGGGGTCAGGAGGTGAGAAGGGAACCTGTGGTGGCCACCACACCCAACCTTCTGCTCAACCAGGACCACCCAGAACCCTTTGTCCATGACCACATCCATGTGGCCTTTGGATGTCTCCAAGGATGGCGACCCACCACCTCTCTGGGCACCTTCTAGCAGGTCTTGGGCACCTTCTGCTGGGCTGGGTCACCTCCTCCACCTCCTTCTGATGCAGCCCAAGCCACCTTTTCCCCATCAGGGTCAACTTGGTGTCCACCAGGACCTGCTTGACCTCCACAGAGCTTCTCCTGGAGCACTTCTTGAACCTCACGAGGTCCCTCTCAGCCTGTTTCTCAAACCTCTTGAGGTCCAAACCATCTCCACCTCTTCTTGGTTGCCCTCCAAACCTTCTTCACCTCCTCTTCCTCTTCGTGGTCTTCCAAGCCTTCTCCACCTCTCCTTGTCCTCCTCTTCCTCTTGGTTGCCCTCCAAGTCTTCTCCACCTTTTCTTCTCCTCCTCCTCCTCTTGGTGGTTCCTCCAGGTCTTCTCCCACCTCTTCTCCTCCTCTTCTTGGTCACCCTCCAAACCTTCTTCACCTCCTCTTCCTCTTCATGGTCCTCCAGGTCTTCTCCTCTTCTTCTTGGTCGCCCTCCAAACCTTCTCCACCTCTTTTTGTCCTCCAAGTCTTCTCCGGTCGTGATGGTGAGGACAACGCGTGGTCCGAAGAGGGTGGAGAAAGGGGGTTGTCCCATGCATCTTGGCACCCCTTGAGAAGTTCTGGTGGGACCTGTGGTCACCACGTGGTGATGGTGGCGACCAACCACAGGTGGTGCCTCTCCTCACTCACCTTGGAGCTGCTCGATGAGCGTCCAGGCCATGCGGGAGCCGCTGGCATCGAAGACCACGTGGCCCTGTGGGGTGGCATGGAGATGGGTGTCACGGACCTGGGCGGGTGGAAGGACCACGTGCCCCACAGGGGTGGTGGGAGAAGGTGTCCCACGGGGGCCAATTGGGGGGTCACTTGTGGTGGGGAAGCCTTGAGAGATGCCTTCAAGGAACCTTTACCACCACCTCCAAGGTGGAAGAGTTGAGGCTCCTTCACCACCACCTTGAAGCTGCAGGAGCTGAGGAACCACCACCACCTCCCAGGTGGAGCTGAGGCTCCACCTTGAAGGTTGAGGGACCTTCACCACCTTGAAGGTGGAGTTGAGGCTCCTTCACCACCTTGAAGGTGGAGGAACCTTCACCACCACCTTGAAGGTGGAGGAACCTTCACCACCTCCTTGAAGGTGGAGGAACCTTCACCACCACCTTGAAGGTGGAGGGACCTTCACCACCTTGAAGGTGGAGTTGAGGCTCCTTCACCACCTTGAAGGTGGAGGAACCTTCACCACCTCCTTGAAGGTGGAAGAACCTTCACCACCACCTTGAAGGTGGAGGAACCTTCATGACCTCCTTGAAGGTGGAAGAACCTTCACCACCACCTTGAAGGTGGAGGGACCTTCACCACCACCTTGAAGGTGGAGGAACCTTCACCACCACCTTGAAGGTGGAGGAACCTTCACCACCTCCTTGAAGGTGGAAGAACCTTCACCACCACCTTGAAGGTGGAGGAACCTTCATGACCTCCTTGAAGGTGGAAGAACCTTCATCCACCACCTTGAAGGTGGAGGGACCTTCACCACCACCTTGAAGGTGGAGGAACCTTCACCACCACGTTGAAGGTGGAGGAACCTTCACAACCTCCTTGAAGGTGGAGGAAACTTCACCACCACCTTGAAGGTGGAGGAACCTTCACGACCACCTTGAAGGTGGAGGAACCTTCACCACCACCTT
Source organism: Neomorphus geoffroyi (assembly GCA_033558235.1). Classification (NCBI taxonomy): domain Eukaryota; kingdom Metazoa; phylum Chordata; class Aves; order Cuculiformes; family Neomorphidae; genus Neomorphus; species Neomorphus geoffroyi. The sequence continues at coordinate 133,113 of JAUMJM010000104.1, forward strand.
GAAGGTGGAGGAACCTTCACCACCAACTTGAAGTTGGAGGAACCTTCACGACCTCCTTGAAGGTGGAGGAACCTTCACCACCACCTTGAAGGTGGAGGAATCTTCACGACCTCCTTGAAGGTGGAGGAACCTTCACCACCACCTTGAAGGTGGAGGAACCTTCACGACCTCCTTGAAGGTGGAAGAACCTTCACCACCACCTTGAAGGTGGAGGAACCTTCACCACCACGTTGAAGGTGGAGGAACCTTCACAACCTCCTTGAAGGTGGAGGAAACTTCACCACCACCTTGAAGGTGGAGGAACCTTCACGACCACCTTGAAGGTGGAGGAACCTTCACCACCACCTTGAAGGTGGAGGAACCTTCACCACCAACTTGAAGTTGGAGGAACCTTCACGACCTCCTTGAAGGTGGAGGAACCTTCACCACCACCTTGAAGGTGGAGGAATCTTCACGACCTCCTTGAAGGTGGAGGAACCTTCACCACCACCTTGAAGGTGGAGGAACCTTCACGACCTCCTTGAAGGTGGAAGAACCTTCACCACCACCTTGAAGGTGGAGGAACCTTCACCACCACCTTGAAGGTGGAGGGACCTTCACCACCTTGAAGGTGGAGTTGAGGCTCCTTCACCACCTTGAAGGTGGAGGAACCTTCACCACCTCCTTGAAGGTGGAGGAACCTTCACCACCTCCTTGAAGGTGGAGGAACCTTCACCACCACCTTGAAGGTGGAGGAACCTTCACGACCTCCTTGAAGGTGGAGGAACCTTCACCACCTCGAAGATGGTGGAGCTGGAGACCTGGGGGACCTCGTTGAGGAGAAGAGGTCCAACCCACCGAGACGCCTTCAAAGGCGGAGGAGTTGAGGGCCCGGTAGATCTCGTCGGTGATGTTCTTGTTGTTGTAGTTGAAGTCCTCCAAGCGCAAACCCTTCTTGACCAGCTCCGTCGAGGTCTTGTTGAGGGCCAAGGCCAAAGCCCAGATGGCGTCGTAGGCCAACGGGGCCTCCTGGAAGCCCCCGGTCTCCTCAGGGTTCTTCCCCAACCTCTTCTGGAGCTTCTCAATGAACTCCTGGGATGTCTGTGGTGGAGAAGAAGACCATGAGGTGGGGTAGAGCAGGACCTTCTGGAGGGATGTGGGGTGGTGGAACGGGACCTCCTGGAGGGACTTCAGGTGGTGGAGCAGGACCTCCTGGAGGGATCTCAGGTGGTGGAAGGGGACCTCCTGGAGGGACTTTGGGTGGTGGAACAGGACCTCCTGGAGGGACCTCGGGTGTGGAACGGGACCTCCTGGAGGGACGTGGGGTGGTGGGATGGGACCTCCTGGAGGGACGTGGGGTGGTGGAACAGGACCTCCTGGAGGGATCTCAGGTGGTGGAAGGGGACCTCCTGGAGGGACTTTGGGTGGTGGAACAGGACCTCCTGGAGGGACATGGGGTGGTGGAGCAGGACCTTCTGGAGGGATCTCAGGTTGTGGAAGGGGACCTCCTGGAGGGACGTGGGGTGGCGGAACAGGACCTCCTGGAGGTCCACCTGGCCCAACCCGTACCATGTTGGAGATGCTGCGGGTGTTCTCGGGGTTGAGCATGACGATCTCCGTGGTGACGTGGCCTTCAACAGCCTCGGCCATCTCGGCCTCGGTGCAGTTGATGGCCGGGTCCTTGATGCGGAACCAGTTGTCCGCGTACCACCCGATGAGGAACCACACGTACTTCTTGCCGTAGAGCTTCTCCTTGTAGACCTGGGCGTGGTGGCCTCCATCTTCAGCCCACCCGTCCGTCCGTCCATCCAGGAGAACCTCATCCCACCCCTTCCTCATCCCAAGCTTCCACTCGCCTTTCTCATCACCCCGTGGGTCCAACCAGGACCTTCTCTCCATCCACTCCACCTTCCAACCATCCCACCCATCCATCAGTTCCACCACCCTCACATCTCCACACCCTTCCACCCCCAACCTTCTCCAACCCCAACCTTCTCCTCCGCCCCCCCAACCTTCTCCTCCACCCCCAACCTTCTCCTCCACCCCTTCTCCTCCACCCCAACCTTCTCCACCCCCCCAACCATCTCCTCCACCTCCCAACCTTCTCCAACCCCAACCTTCTCCTCCACCTCAACCTTCTCCACCCCCAACCTTCTCCTCCACATCAACCTTCTCCTCCGCCCCCCAACCTTCTCCTCCACCCCCAACCTTCTCCTCCACCTCAACCTTCTCCACCCCCAACCTTCTCCTCCACCTCAACCTTCTCCAACCCCAACCTTCTCCAAACCCAACCTTCTCCACCCCCAACCTTCTCCTCCGCCCCCCAACCTTCTCCTCCACCTCAACCTTCTCCAACCCCAACCTTCTCCTCCACCCTCAACCTTCTCCTCCAACCCCAACCTTCTCCTCCACCCTCAACCTTCTCCTCCAACCCCAACCTTCTCCTCCACCCTCAACCTTCTCCTCCACCCCCAACCTTCTCCTCCACCCCAACCTTCTCCTCCACCCTCAACCTTCTCCTCCAACCCCAACCTTCTCCTCCACCCTCAACCTTCTCCTCCACCCCCAACCTTCTCCTCCACCCTCAACCTTCTCCTCCACCCCAAACCTTCTCCTCCACCCCCAACCTTCTCCTCCACCCCAACCTTCTCCTCCACCTCAACCTTCTCCACCCCCAACCTTCTCCACCCCCAACCTTCTCCACCCCCAACCTTCTCCACCCCCAACCTTCTCCTCCACATCAACCTTCTCCTCCACCCCAAACCTTCTCCTCCACCCCCAACCTTCTCCAACCCCAACCTTCTCCTCCACCCTCAACCTTCTCCTCCAACCCCAACCTTCTCCTCCACCCTCAACCTTCTCCTCCACCCCAACCTTCTCCTCCATCCCAACCTTCTCCTCCACCTCAACCTTCTCCACCCCCAACCTTCTCCACCCCCAACCTTCTCCTCCACATCAACCTTCTCCTCCGCCCCCCCAACCTTCTCCTCCACCCCCAACCTTCTCCTCCACCTCAACCTTCTCCACCCCCACCCTTCTCCTCCACCCCAAACCTTCTCCTCCACCCCAACCTTCTCCTCCACCCCAACCTTCTCCTCCACCTCAACCTTCTCCACCCCCAACCTTCTCCTCCACCCCAAACCTTCTCCTCCACCCCAACCTTCTCCTCCACCCCAACTTTCTCCTCCACCCCCAACCTTCTCCTCCACCCCAACCTTCTCCAACCCCAACCTTCTCCAACCCCAACCTTCTCCTCCACCTCCACCGCAACCTTCTCCAACCCCAACCTTCTCCTCCACCCCACCTCCTCCAACCCCATGGTCCTGTTCTCCCCCCACCCCACGTCCTCACCTCGCAGAAGACCTTGCGCGCCTCGGTCTCGTAGAAGAGGCCCACAATGATCCTGGCGTCCTGGCGCTGTGGGGACAGGAAGGACCTCGAGGTGGGACCTCTCCAACCCCATGGGACCTCTCCAACCCCAGGGGTCACCCCCACCCGTCCTCATTTCCATGGGGAGAACCAGAACGTTGGCCTTGACCAACCAAGGGTTGGACACGGAGGAGCCACGAGGGCGCTTGGACACCTTGGGGTGGCCCAGGGATGGAGAAGGCAGCTCAGCTTCACCCCAAGGGGGTTGGGGGAACGCGATGGGGAGGGGGACCTGGGCGAGGTGGCCTCACCTTGAGGTTGCGGACGGGGCGCGGCTGGGTCGGAGAAGAAGCTCTGGCGGAAGGTGATCTCCAAGCCGGCTTCTTTCACCCGTTGGTCCAGGTCATCGAGGGTCTGGGGGGCATCAAGGAGGGGTTTGGGGGCATCAAGGAGGGGCTGAGGGCACCAAGGAGGGGTGGGGGACATCAAGTGGGGGTTGGGGGGATCAAGGAGGGGTTGAGGAACATCAGGGAGGGGTCAGGGGGTATCAAGAAGGAGTTGAGGAACATCAAGGAGGAGTTGAGGAACATCAAGGAGAGGTTGGGGGGGCATCAAGGAGAGGTTGGGGGGCAGCAAGGACAAGTTGAAGAACATCAAGGAAGGGTTGGAGGACATCAGGGAGGGCTTTGGGGCAGCAAGAGGGTCCTTGAGGGCACCAAGGGGGACTTGGGGGGGCATCAAGAAGGGGTTGAGGAACATCAAGGAGGGGTTTGGGGGCATCAAGGAGGGGCTGAGGGCACCAAGGAGGGGTGGGGGACATCAAGTGGGGGTTGGGGGGATCAAGGAGGGGTTGAGGAACATCAGGGAGGGGTCAGGGGGTATCAAGAAGGAGTTGAGGAACATCAAGGAGGAGTTGAGGAACATCAAGGAGAGGTTGGGGGGGCAGCAAGGACAAGTTGAAGAACATCAAGGAAGGGTTGGAGGACATCAGGGAGGGCTTTGGGGCAGCAAGAGGGTCCTTGAGGTCACCAAGGGGGACTTGGGGGGCATCAAGGAGGGGCTGAGGGCACCAAGGAGGGGTGGGGGACATCAAGTGGGGGTTGGGGGGATCAAGGAGGGGTTGAAGAACATCAAGGAGGAGTTGAGGAACATCAAGGAGGGGTTGAGGAACATCAAGGAGGGGTTGGGGGGCATCAAGGAGGGGTTGGGGAACATCAAGGGGGGGTTGGGGGGCAGCCGTGGGGCAGGTGGGGGGTCTCACCGAGGTGAAGACCTCCGTGGTCTGCTGGATGGTGGCGATCTTGGTCCACCCCCACTTCTTGAAGAGCTGGACGCGCGTGGGGTTGTGCAGGGTGGCCGAGGGGTGGGTGCGGAAGAAGGTGGGGAAGCGCTGGCGGTTGGAGAGCGCGGGGGAGCTGGAGCCGTAGGAGAGCTGGGACCAGCGGTGAGGGACAGCGCAGCCACGGCCACCACGGACTCCCCACCACCCCACCACCCACCCCAGCAGCTCGACCACGAGGAGGATGTGGCCATGGGTCCTCACCACAAGGAGGTTGTGATGGACCCTGGACTGGTGGTGATGGACCCTAGAGGTGACAACGTGGTGATGGGTCCTCACCATGATGAGGTCATGCTGGACCCTGGGGATGAGGTGATGGACCCTGATGGACCCTAGGGATGAGGTGGTGATGGGTCCTCACCACAAGGAGGTCGTGAGGGACCCTGGACGGGTGGTGATGGACCCTAGAGGTGACGGGTCCTCACCATGATGAGGTCATGATGGACCCTGGGGATGAGGTGATGGACCCTGATGGACCCTAGGGTTGAGGTGGTGATGGGTCCTCACCACAAGGAGGTCGTGAGGGACCCTGGACGGGTGGTGATGGACCCTAGAGGTGACAACGTGGTGATGGGTCCTCACCATGATGAGGAGGTGACAGACCCTGATGGAGCCTAGGGTTGAGGTGGTGATGGATCCTCACCATGATGAGGTTATGATGGACCCTGGGGTGGTGGTGATTAGACCCCAGAGGTGATGAGGACACGGTGATGGATCCTGAGGGACCCTGGGGATGAGGTGGTGATGGGTCCTCACCACAACGAGGTCGTGATGGACCCTGGGGTGGTGGCGATGGACCCTAGGGGTGGGGACGTGGTGATGGACCCCAGGGCTGAGGTGGTGGTGGTGGCTCCTAGGGTGGTGCTGATGGACCCAGGGTGACGAGGACGTGTGATGGACCCTGGAGGTGGTGCTGATGGACCCAGGGGTGACGAGGACGTGGCGATGGGTCCTCACCACGATGAGGTTCCACATCCGCGCGGCCTCGGCCACCAGGGTGGAGACGCTGCTGCAGCCCGGCATGAGGATGATCTTGATGGGGTCGTTGTAGAGGAGCTCGTAGAGGTACTTGGTGGCCTGGCCGGGGTCACACTGGGGGGGGAGGGGGGGGGGAACAACATCGAGGAGGGGGTGAGGACCTCAGGAGACTCCATCCCATCCCAGTTCCTCCCAGTATGAACCAGTTTCAGCCCAAAAATCCATCCCAAAGAGCCAACCGGTTGGGTTGAAGGCATCTGGGGGGGCTTCGGACGGGCAACTGGGAGGAAACTGGGGGAACTGGGAGGGGAGGGCATCAAGGGAGGGGGTGAGGAACTCAGGAGACCCCATCCCATCCCCAGTTCCTCCCAGTATGAACCAGTTGCAGCCCAAAAACCCATCCCAAAGAGCCAACCGGTTGGGTTGAAGGCATCTGGGGGGGCTTCGGGACGGGCAACTGGGAGGAAACTGGGGGAACTGGGAGGGGAGGGCATCAAGGGAGGGGGTGAGGACCTCAGGAGACCCCATCCCATCCCAGTTCCTCCCAGTATGAACCAGTTGCAGCCCAAAAACCCATCCCAAAGAGCCAACCGGTTGGGTTGAAGGCATCTGGGGGGGCTTCGGGACGGGCAACTGGGAGGAAACTGGGGGAACTGGGAGGGGAGGCATCAAGGGAGGGGGTGAGGACCTCAGGAGACCCCATCCCATCCCAGTTCCTCCCAGTATGAACCAGTTGCAGCCCAAAAACCCATCCAAAGAGCCAACCGGTTGGGTTGAAGGCATCTGGGGGAAGTTGGGACACTGGGGGGGCACTGGGAGCACTTGGGGGGCACTGGGAGCACTGGGGGGCACCGAGGGGCACTGGAGACACTGAGGAGCACTGGGAGGCACTGGGGGGGCACTGGAAGGCACTGGGGGGGCACTGGGGGCAATGGGGGGGCACTGGGAGGCAAAGGGGGGCACTGATGGGGTACTGGGGGGCAATGGGGGGCACTGGGAGGGCACTGGGGGACACTGGGGTCACTGGGGGATACTGGGGGCAATGGGGGGCACTGGAAGGCACCGGGAGGTACTGGGGGGCACTGGGAGGGGGTTGGAGACCCCCCCCGCCACCATCCCATAATAACCCAGCCCTGGCAGCCGGCTCAGTTGCCATGGCGACGCAGCAGGAGCCCCGGCTGCATCTGTTGCCGCGGCAACCCGGGGGGATGGGAGAGACGGGGGGGGGGGGCTCCCAGTGCTCACAGTAACCCCCAGTATAACCCTCCAGTGCCTTCCCAGTGCCCCCCAGTGCTCCCAGTGCCCCCAGTACCCCCCCAATTACCTCAGTGTCCTCCCACTGACCCCAGTGCCTCCCAGTGCCCCCCCAGTGCTCCCAGTGTCCTCCCAGTGACCCCAGTGCTCCCAGTGCCCTCCCAGTGCTCCTAGTACCCCCAGTGCCTCCCAGTGCCTCCCAGTGCACCCCCAGTGCTCCCAGTGCCCCATCTCCACCCGCCCTTGATGACCTCCCCCCCCCCACCCCATGTCCACCCCATCTTGGTGCCCCCCAACCCCCCACTCCCCCCCCACCAAACCACCCCTCGGTTGTCACCACCACCACCCCTCGGTGTCCCCACCACCCCCCTCAGTGTCACCATCAAACCACCCCTCGGTGTCACCACCACCCCCCCTCGGTGTCACCACCACCACCCCTCGGTGTCACCACCAAACCACCCCTTGGTGTCACCACCACCCCCCCTCGGTGTCACCACCACCACCCCTCGGTGTCACCACCAAACCACCCCTTGGTGTCACCACCACCCCCCCTCAGTGTCACCACCAAACCACCCCTCAGTGTCACCACCACCCCCCCCTCAGTGTCACCACCACCCCCCCCTCAGTGTCACCACCACCCCCCCCTCGATGTCACCACCAAACCACCCTTGGTGTCACCACCACCCCCCCTCGATGTCACCACCAAACCACCCCTTGGTGTCACCACCACCCCCCCTCGATGTCACCACCAAACCACCCCTTGGTGTCACCACCACCCCCCCTCAGTGTCACCACCAAACCCCCCCTCGGTGTCACCACCACCCCCCTCGGTGTCACCACCAAACCACCCCTCGGTGTCACCACCACCCCCCCCTCAGTGTCACCACCACCCCCCCCCTCAGTGTCACCACCACCCCCCCTCGATGTCACCACCAAACCACCCCTTGGTGTCACCACCACCCCCCCCTCGATGTCACCACCAAACCACCCCTTGGTGTCACCACCACCCCCCCTCAGTGTCACCACCAAACCCCCCCTCGGTGTCACCACCACCCCCACTCCATGTCACCGCCACCACCCCCCACCAGCCCTTGGTGCCCCCCACCCCGTGCCCCCCCCCTTTCCCCTCTCACCTTGCTGTCGTGGTGGATCAGCCGTAACTCGTAGTCGGGCAAGATGTCCCTGCGGTTGTTGATGTCCTCCAAGGCCATGCGGACAGCCGGAAGGCAAGCTTGACCCCCGGGCCAACCACCGCTCATGGGGAAGAGCGCTCCGACGTGCACGGCCTTCTTCCCTGTCCCCACCGCCGGGTGGGACACCAAGGAGATGCTCAACACCGTCACCGCCACCACCCCGCGAAGCCACCCAGATGGCTTGGGTGGTGGCGGTGGCGGTGACACGGGAGGAGACGCCATTCCCGAGGGTCAGGAGGTGTGGGCGGCGGTGGGGAGCCGGGTGGCCATGGCGTAAGAGGGATTTGGGAAGGAGGAGGAGGAGGAGGAGAAGGAGGAGGAGGAGGTGGTGGTGGTGGTGGTGGTTGATGTCACCGGCGGCTCCGAGGTTGGAATCGTAATGAGGTTGGGAGGAGGAACGGGGGAAGGGGAGGAGGGGTGGGATGGGATGGGAGGAGGAGAGGGATGGAGAAGGAAGGATGGGATGGGAGGAGAAGGGTGGGATGGGAGGAGAAGGGTGGGATGGAGAAGGGTGGGATGGAGAAGGAACGGTCGGATGGAGAAGGGTGGGATGGGAGGAGAAGGGTGGGATGGAGAAGGGAGGGATGGGATGGGATGGGAGGAGGAGAGGGATGGGATGGAGAAGGGTGGGATGGGAGGAGAGGGGCGGGATGGGAGGAGAAGGGAGGGATGGAGAAGGGTGGGACGGGAGGAGAAGGGTGGGATGGAGAAGGGAGGGATGGAGAAGGGTGGGACGGGAGGAGAAGGGTGGGATGGAGAAGGGAGGATGGAGAAGGGTGGGACGGGAGGAGAAGGGTGGATGGAGAAGGGAGGGATGGAGAAGGGTGGGACGGGAGGAGAAGGGTGGGATGGAGAAGGGAGGGATGGAGAAGGGTGGGACGGGAGGAGAAGGGTGGGATGGAGAAGGGTGGGATGGGATGGGAGGAGAAGGGTGGGATGGAGAAGGGTGGGTGGGATGGAGAAGGGAGGGATGGAGAAGGGTGGGTGGGATGGAGAAGGGAGGGATGGAGAAGGGAGGGTGGGATGGGAGGAGAAGGGTGGGATGGAGAAGGGAGGAATGGAAAAGGGTGGGATGGGATGGAGAAGGGTGGGATGGAGAAGGGTGGGATGGGATGGAGAAAGGGTGGGATGGAGGAGAAGGGTGGGATGAGAAGGGAGGGTGGGATGGGAGGAGAAGGGTGGGATGGAGAAGGAGGGTGGGATGGGAGGAGAAGGGTGGGATGGAGAAGGAAGGATGGGATGGAGAAGGGTGGGATGGAGAAGGAGGGTGGGATGGGAGGAGAAGGGTGGGATGGAGAAGGAGATAACGGGATGGGAGAGGAAGGGGTTGGAGATAACGGGGTTGGAGAGAAAGGGATGGGAGAGGAAGGGGTGGGAGATAACGGGATGGGAGAGGAACGAGGAACGAGGAACGGGATGGAGAGGAACGGGCATGGAGATAACGGGGTGGGAGAGGAAGGGGATGGGGAGAAAGGGGTGGGAGAGGAACCGGGTGCAGATAATGGGATGGGAGAGGAATGGGATGGAGATAACGGGGTTGGAGAGGAAGGGGTTGGAGATAATGGGATGGAGAAGGAGGTGGGAGATACGGATGGGAGAGGAACGGGATGGAGAAGGAACGGGGTTGGAGATAATGGGGTTGGAGATAACGGGATAGGAAGGATGGGATGGAGAAGGAACGGGGTGGGAGATAACGGGGTTGGAGATAACGGGGATAGGAAGGATGGGATGGAGAAGGAACGGGGTGGGAGAGGAACGGTGCGGAGAAGGACTTGGATGGAGATAACGGGGTGGGAGATGATGGGGTTGGAAATAACGGGGTCAGAGATAATGGGGTTGGAGATAAGGGGGTTGGAGATAAGAGGGTGGGAAAGGATGGGAAGGGAAGGAACGGGATGGAAAAGGAAGAGGGTGGGAGATGATGGGGTTGGAGATAACGGGGTGGGAACTAATGGGGTTGGAAAGGATGGGATGGAGGAGGAACAGGGTGGGAGAGGAGCGGGATGGAGATACGGTGATGGGAGAAGGAGGTGGGAGATAACGGATGGGAGGGGAATGGATGGAGAAGGAACGGGGTGGGAGATAGAGGGGTTGGGATTAACAGGACGGGATAACGGAATGGGGGGTGGCTGGGTTGGAGATGACGGGGTCGGAGGTGACGGGATGGGAGATAACGGGGTTGGAATCAATGGGGTGGGAGATAACGGGGTGGGAGGAGATGGGGGTGGAGATGACGGGATGGGAAGGAACGGGATGGGAAGGAACGGGGATAACGGGGTGGGAGAAGGAGATGATGGGGTGGGAGATGGTGGGGTGGGAGATGATGGGGTGGGAGATGGTGGGGTGGGAAGGAACGGGATGGGGAGAGGGAACGGAAGGGATGGAGACGGGAGAAGGAGAGGATGGGGATGGAGGAGATGGAGAAGGAAAAGAGGGAGTGGGAAGCGCGGTGGGATTGGGAGAGGAGGAACCGGAGGGACTCGGGGAGGAGAAACGGGGACGGGAGAGGAGAAACGGGGACGGGAGGAAGGGTTTGAGAGCGAGGCTGGAGCTGGGGGGGGGGGGGGGCGGGAAGGAGGAGGAGGAGCGAGAGGAAGGCTGGGAGGGGGAGGAGAAAGGGGAGGAGAAAGGGGAGGGGATGAAGGCTGGGATGGAGGAGGAGGAGGAGGAGGGGTGGGATGAAGGCTGGGATGGAGGAGAAAGGAGATGAAGGGAGGAGGAGGAGGAGGAGGAGGAGGAGGGAGGGATGAAGGCTGGGAGAAGATCAGGAGGAGGGGAAGGAGGAGAGGAAGAGGAGGGATGAAGGCCGGGAGGAAGATCAGGAGGAGGAGGAGGGGAAGGAGAAGGAGAGGAAGAGGAGGGATGAAGGCTGGGAGGAAGATCAGGAGGAGGAGGAGGGGAAGGAGAAGGAGAGGAAGAGGAGGGATGAAGGCCGGGAGGAAGATCAGGAGGAGGAGGAGGGGAAGGAGAAGGAGAGGAAGAGGAGGGATGAAGGCTGGAAGAAGGAGGAGGAGGAGGAGAAACGGGAGGGCATGGAGGAGGAGGAAGGAGGCAGAGAGGGATGAAGGCTGGGGGAGGAGGAGGAGAAAGGGGAGGGGATGGAGGAGGAGGAAGAGGAGGAGAGGGTGGTGGGATGAAGGCTGAGCAGGAGGAAGAGGACCAGGAGAAGGAGGGGGAGGGGTGGGATGAAGGCTGGGGGGAGGAGGAGAGGGCGGAGGAGAAAGGAGATGAAGGGAGGAGGAGGAGGAGGAGGAGGAGGAGGAAGGACACGAGGTCGCTCACCTGAGAGAGGGCGTCGCACTGTGGGGGGAGGGAAACAAAGTCACACAGGGACCCCGACCTTGGAGACCCCAACCCTGGAGATCCCAACCTTGGAGGCCCCAACCTGGAGACCCCAACCTTGGAGACCTCGACCTTGGTGACCCCGACCCTGGATACCCCAAAACTGGAGACCCCAACCTTGGAGGCCCCAAACCTGGAGACCCCAACCTTGATGACCCCAAACCTGGAGACCCCAACTTTGCAGACCCTGACCCTGGAGACCCCAACCCTGGAGACCCCAACCTTGGAGACCCTGACCCTGGAGACCCCAACCTTGGAGACCCTGACCCTGGAGATCCCAACCCTGGAGATCCTGACTGTGGAGATCCCGACCCTGCAGACCCTAACCCATGGAAGCCGCCCCACCCCAGGGACCTCCCCACCCCATGGACCCCCAACCCCAGAGACCCCAAACTGAAGGATCACCACCCCATGGACCCCTCAAACCCAAGAACCTTCCAAACCCATGGAGCTCCACCCCAGGACCCCAAATACAAGGATCCCTCAACCTTGGAGATCCCACCCCAAGGACCCCTCAAACCCAAGAACCTTCAACCCCAAGGACCCCCTCAAACCCAAGAACATTCAACCCCAAGGACACCTCAACTCCATGAACCCCTCAAACCCAAGAACCTCCCAAACCCATTGAACTCCACCATCTCCAACCCAGGGACTCCTCAAACCCAAGAGCCTTCAACCCTGGAGACCCCAAACCCAACGACCTTCAACCCCAAGGACCCGGCAAACCCAAGGATCCCTCAAACCCAAGAACCTTCAACCCTAAGGACACCCCCAAACCTAAGAACCCCTCAAACCCAAGAACCTTCCACCCCAAGGACCCCCCAACCCAAGAACCTCCCAAAACCCAAGAACCTCCAACCCCAAGGACCCCTCAAACCCAAGAACCTTCAACCCCAAGGACCCCTCAAACCCAAAGACCTTCAACCCTGGAGACCCCAAACCCAAGAACCTTCAACCCCAAGGACCCCTCAAACGGAAGAACCTTCAACCCCAAGGACCCCTCAAACCCAAAGACCTTCAACCCTGGAGACCCCAAACCCAAGAACCTCCAACCCAAGGACCCCTCAAACCCAAGAACCTTCAACCCCAAGGACCCCTCAAACCCAAAGACCTTCAACCGTGGAGACCCAAACCCAAGAACCTTCAACCCCAAGGACCCCCCAACCCAAGAACCTCCCAAAACCCAAGAACCTCCAACCCCAAGGACCCCTCAAACCCAAGAACCTTCAACCCCAAGGACCCCTCAAACCCAAAGACCTTCAACCCTGGAGACCCCAAAACCCAAGAACCTTCAACCCCAAGGACCCCTCAAACCCAAGAACCTCCCAAAACCCATGGAACTCCACCCCAAGGACCTCCCACCCCTGGACCTCCTGCCCCCCCCTCACGCTCGGCAGACGGGTTTCGGGGTGCTCCAGCGCCCCAGTTTGGTGCAGTTGCTGCGGGCGCTGCCCAAGAGGCGGAAGCCGGGGTCCGCAGGAGAACTCGGCCCAGGTCCCCTCCACCGGCACCCGCTCCATCGCCCGGGCCACCGCCCGCCCGTTCTCCAGGCTCAGGTGCATCTTGGGACACGTCCTCACTGCGAGGGGTGGGGCAGCTCCGTCAGGGGTGGGGGGACCTCTGGGGGTGGGGGTGGAGATGGTGGTGGAAATGGGGATGGTGGTGGAGATGGTGATGATGGTGGAGATGGTGATGATGGTGGTGGAGATGGTGATGATGGTGGAGATGGTGGTGGTGATGGTGGTGATGGTGGTGGAGGTGGGGATGGTGGTGGTGATGATGGTGTTGGGAGGTGGGGATGGTGGTGGTGATGATGGAGGTGGAGATGGGGATGGAAATTGTGATGGGGGTGGAGATGGTGATGATGGTGGTGGAGGTGGGGATGGTGGTGGTGATGATGGAGGTGGAGATGGGGATGGAAATGGTGATGGGAATGGAGATGGTGGTGATGGTGGTGGAGATGGTGATGATGGTGATGGAGATGGTGATGATGGTGGTGGAGGTGGGGATGGTGGTGGTGATGATGGAGGTGGAGATGGGATGGAAATGGTGATGGGAATGGAGATGGTGGTGATGGTGGTGGAGATGGTGATGATGGTGGTGGAGATGGTGATGATGGTGGGTGGAGGTGGGGATGGTGGTGGTGATGATGGACGTGGAGATGGGGATGGAAATGGGGATGGGGATGATGGTGACGGCAACGGTGACGGGAGATGATGGTGGTGATGATGGAGATGGCGATGTGGGTGGAGATGCTGATGGCAAGGGGATGGAGGTAAGAATGGAGATGGGGTGGATGGGGATGGGATAACGATGGAGATGGAGATCGGATAACGATGGAGATGGAGATGAGGATGGAGGTGATGGGGAAGTGGATGGAGATGATGGTGACGGATGGGGATGGACATGAGGATGGAGATGGAGATGGGTAGGGATGAGGATGGGGGAGGATGGGGATAAGGATGAAGGTGAAGATGAGGACGGAGATGGGGATGGAGATGAGGATGGGAATGGGGATGATGATGGAGGTGGAGATGGAGGTGAAGATGAGGATGGGGATGATGATGGTGATGGCTGGGGCAAGGATGAGATGGAGACGGGGATGGAGATGGAGACAGGGATGGAGATGATGGTGATGGAGATGAGGATGGAGACGGATAGGGATAAGGATGAAGGTGAAGATGAGGATGGAGATGGGGATGGTCACGGTGATGTCAACGGATGGGGATGGAGATGGAGGTGAAGATGAAGATTGGGATGATGATGGTGATGGTGATGGCTGGGGGCGAGGATGGAGATGAGACGGGGATGGAGATGAGGATGGAGACGATGGGGATGGAGATGGATGGGGAGAAGGATGAAGGTGAAGATGAGGATGGACGGGGATGATGATGATGGAGGTGAAGATGAGGATGGAGAGGATGAGGATGGAGGTGGATGGGGTTGGTGCTGGAGCACTGGGCTGACTCACGGCAGCGGCTGGGCGTGCCCATGGCGGTCCAGGTGCCGTCGCGCTGGCACTTGCGCACCTTGGGCCCCACGAGCTCGCGGTCGGGGCGGCACACGTACTCGATCTCGTAGTCGAGGGGCAGGCGGCGAACGCCCCGCACGGCCTCGGGCGTCAAACCCCTGGTACCGGATGCCCCCGTCGCGCGGGGGGGTGGATCAGCTCGCAGCCTGCGCGACAAGCGGGGCACACGCGGGCATGGCGGACACGTGTTTTGGGGTCTGCACACCTGTCCTGGTGGGAACAGGTGGTCCAGGTGTGCACGCGTGCTCCAGGTGGACGCGTGTCATGGTGGGAACACGCATGGTGTGGTGGGAAACAGGTGGTCCATGTGCACACGCGGGCATGGCGGACACGTGTTTTGGGGTCTGCACACCTGTCCTGGTGGGAACAGGTGGTCCAGGTGTGCACATGTGGTCCAGGTGGCCACGTGTCATGGTAGGAACACGCATGTTGTGGTGGGAACAGGTGGTCCATGTGCACGCGCCGTGGTCAGGGTGGACACGTGTTTTGGAGTCTGCACACCTGTCCTGGTGGAAACAGGTGATCCAGGTGTGCACGTGTGGTCCAGGTGGACACGTGTCCTGGTGGGAACATGTATGTTGTGGTGGGAATAGGTGGTCCATGTGCACGCGTGGCCATGTGTTTTGGAGTCTGCACACCTGTCCTGGTGGAAAAGGTGGTCCAGGTGTGCACATGTGGTCCAGGTGGCCACGTGTCATGGTAGGAAACACGCATGTTGTGGTGGGAACAGGTGGTCCATGTGCACATGTGGCCACGGTGGGTCACGTGTTTTGGAGTCTGCACACCTGTCCTGGTGGGAACAGGTGGTCCAGGTGTGCACAAGTGGTCCAGGTGTGCACATGTGGTCCAGGTGGACGCGTGTCATGGTGGGAACACGCATGTTGTGGTGGGAACAGGTGGTCCATGTCCACGCGTGGCCACGGTGGCCACGTGTTTGGAGTCTGCACACTTGTCCTGGTGGGAACAGGTGATCCAGGTGTGCACACGTGGTCCAGGTGGACGCGTGTCATGGTGGGAACACGCATGTTGTGGTGGGAACAGGTGGTCCATGTGCACACGTGGTCAGGGTGGACACGTGTTTTGGAGTCTGCACACCTGTCCTGGTGGGAACAGGTGGTCCAGGTGGGCACACGTGTTCCAGGTGGACACGTGTCATGGTGGGAACATGCATGTTGTGGTGGGAACAGGTGGTCCATGTGCACACGTGGTCAGGGTGGACACGTGTTTTGGAGTCTGCACACCTGTCCTGGTGGGAACAGGTGGTCCAGGTGTGCACATGTGGTCCAGGTGGCCACGTGTCATGGTAGGAACACGCATGTTGTGGTGGGAAACAGGTGGTCCATGTGCACGCGTGGTCAGGGTGGACACGTGTTTTGGAGTCTGCACACCTGTCCTGGTGGAAACAGGTGATCCAGGTGTGCACGTGTGGTCCAGGTGGACACGTGTCCTGGTGGGAACATGTATGTTGTTGGTGGGAATAGGTGGTCCATGTGCACGCGTGGCCATGTGTTTTGGAGTCTGCACACCTGTCCTGGTGGAAAAGGTGGTCCAGGTGTGCACATGTGGTCCAGGTGGCCACGTGTCATGGTAGGAACACGCATGTTGTGGTGGGAACAGGTGGTCCATGTGCACATGTGGC